>LSHD01011407.1:0-26438 GCA_001563735.1 Leucoagaricus sp. SymC.cos
TACACTGTAATTGTGCCTTTTAAGGTTAATTGAAAATTCACCGTAACACTGCGTTATAAATTTTTGAGTTTAAAAAAAAAAAAAGAGACTGACAGGCTTATGTGAAATGTCCCCAGTACCAGCAACACTGATACAGAGGGACACCAGAGTGAGAGCAGGCTGTATGCATAAAGCACAAGGCCAGGCCAAATCGAAAAGAAGTACTAATCAGGTGCTTGGCAGTAGCATCTAATTGGAAATCAAGAACATCAAACCACACAGTAGTGGTATTGGCACATTGAGAATTGTGCATAACTCTAGGGCTATTTGCAAGAGTAAATAAAGCAGCCATGTGGAACTTCTTCATGACTGCACAGATATCAGAGGTAGTGACCTGCTGGCCATCTACCTTGAAAAAAGGAACATCAACAATCTTAAGATAAGACTATAAATGAGAAAGAGTGGCCTCAACTCTACTCTCAGCAAGGAAGAGGAGGTGCTAAACACTAGCCTTAACTAAGTCTATTTTACTCTGGGAGATGACATGAGAGGTAAGAAGAGAAAATTCCCACATATGTGAAGTAACAGGAGTTAACCCAAAGGTCACTCTTGCCAAGAGAGCAGTTAGCAGCTCCCATCAAGGTAGAAAACTGCAAGGAAGAGGGGAGTAGGTTGATCTTAATGAGAACCTAGCACTAAGAGGGACCAGAGATAGTGGACTTAATCTTGGGGAGCATTGGAGAAATGGAGGCCTGATGCATTGTAATGATGTAATCAGATGGAAGAGTGGGGATGGTCTTGGCCAAATTGACCAAAGATGTGACATCACAGACAGTGTCAATGTAACTATGCTTAGCACCTGAGGGAAGAGGGGGCATTTGGTAGACTAAGCAGGCCTAGGAGAAGAAGCAGGCTTAGAAGCCAGAGGAGGACAGACAGTGGCCTTGAATAGAGGACCATATACTGGGGCAGAGAGGGCTGGGCCAGCTGAGTCAGCTATACTGCAGATTAGAGGGGGATGCTGTAGAGCATTATAGAGCAACATGTTATATAGGGCTGAAGCTAAGGTGGACACATTGGAAGAGTTATCAAAGAGCAAAGTATATCTCTGAGAAGCAAAAATGTGCCTCACCATCACTGATAGAGCATGAATAAAGTGTATAAGATCCCATTCCTCATGCCAAGACCTGCTAGCCAAAGATGCAAGCAAGTTATTGAAAAGATTAATCTGTCACACCAAATCAGTGGAGGGGTCAAAAGATTGGTAGCTCCAATCACCAGAGACTAGAGGACAAATGTGGGAGGTAAAGATACTTGCCCCAGGGGAAAGGGCACCAATAACTAGAGAAGGAGAGATCAGAGGAATAGGAGTAGTGGAGCATGACACAGACAGCACCAGGTGGAACTGGGAAGGAGAGAGCTCAGCAGCAGCAGAGCTCTGCTTCTTCTTGTCTTTGCTCTTATGAGGAACAGACATAACAGGTTTGGGGGGCCCAGTAGGGAGAACTTAAGTATGAGGAGTAGAGAGGCTTACCATCTTAGCATCACCTCCTTGAGATAGAGTTGGGCTTGACATTTCAGCCTCAGACTCTTCAATGTCCTCATCCTAAGGATGATTCTTCAGATTGCAAATATATTGTGATATATCAGATATTATATAGCTAGAACACAATTAAAACCACAAACAATGATAGTAGTGTGTGGGAAAGAAGAGATGATATTAGGATGCATCCAATGTCTCATAGACTCAGATTGTGAGTCTATGACAGTTCTATCAGGATGGGGCTAAGTAAGTAGGTGGGCCCAGTCTGTGCTTGAAATAAAGTGTCTGTGTGACACTTATTATATTCTTTAATCATTTCTTAGTAATATTCTGACATTGCAAAGAATATGGCCATCATTCTCTTGATGATGAACTAGCTTCACCATTGGGTGCAAAAGCTCAGCATATGGCATATTCTAATAAGCAATAGTGATATATCAACTGGTATGCTTCAAACAGAATGCTATTTATGGTATTAGGGGCTTCAGAGTTGTAGTAGAGTAGGAACCAAAGAGCTACAGTATCCAGGTCAAAAAATTCTAGCAGGAAAGGGGTGAATAATCCAAATTCACACTGGTCTTATGAAGCCAGAATTGTTGTTCCTTGATAAGGCACTAGTTGTTACAATAGTTGTTTGAACTGGAACAACTCCTGAGAAATATCCCTAGATTCTATCTCAGTATTGTATTCTTGTTGGTTTATCATATAATTCATTGAGTCATCTTAATGAGTGGGAGAAGTTAATCAAGCCACATAATATAGCTTATAGAACAAGAAAAATGTATTTATATGCTAATTTATAGTATTTCATATATTTTACACAAATTCAATGAGATCTGATGCTTGCTGGGATGTTATAGGTATTCTATGGGGTGACTTATATAGGAGGTTATTTTTTAGAATAGTAGTATAGCCAAATATCTCTCTATTAGACTCTTAATCTGAGGTTGATCTAGCCTTGTACTCAGCCTATACTATGTTTATCTTCAGACTATGGTAGACATGGAATGCTAGAGCTCTATGCAGGCTATTGTTGTATATGGGTACTTCAGTATTCTGAGTAGGAAAGACTTTCTATATATCTGGAATCATGCTGTTTGATCCTTAGTAGTTTGAGACATTAGTCCTCCTGGACACAGATAGCTTACTCTTCTTATTCTTCCTATTTCTTTTATCTTTACTGACAATGGCTATATCATCATCAGAGAAGTCATAGTCTTCAGAGTTATCTGAGATATTTAATGTGGAAATAAGTGTTGAGAGGTCTCATATCATCATAGGTTCTGGATCTACTGATCTAGAAGGTGTCACTCAAATAAGAGTGCTAAATTTTAACCCAGTAAAATAATTAGGTTCTTGCTGAGGTTTTCTTAATAGAATCTTGTCATATAGCAGCATGTTGATTTTCATCTGCAGTAGTAGTGGTGACTGGCATAGTAAGATGAGCTGTTGTTGAGAAGATGATGCTACTGCTAAAGGAGACAGTTATCTTCTCATCAGTTATGATAAAGAAGCCTATGTGCTCCTTACTAGCTGTTATCATTGTGAAGAAGCAGGATTGCTCCTTGTCTATGTTGTTGTAAGGGCTGGCAGTGGCTAGATTGGTACCACAACAATGGGCCAGTGGTCAAATTTGAAGGACTCTTCTTTCTTGTTAGTTAGGCCTCATAGCATTGGCTCTGTGGACTGTGATATATTCCTATATTTTATTAGACATTCATTATCATCCTGTTGGGCCAGCTCTTGTATCTGCTCTTTTAACTTATTTGTATAGTGTTTATAGAACATACAGCACTCAGTTAAGCTGGCCAACTTGGCTAGTATAATAGAGAATGTTTCTACACATACAAAGTGCTGTCAGTCATTAAATTTGAGCTAATATATTAGGTCTATTAGAACTTCTGCATTAATCATTTGGTAGATAAGGATCTGGGTTTCTTCCTGTTTCCAGTTGGTTTTGTGTTCAGAAGGCTCTTCTCAAGTCTTGTCTTTACTCTTATCTTTAAGCAGTGTTAGTCTATTCTCTAGCATTAATGGCAAGAACTTTGCCAGGTTTTGTAGAGGATTTACATTAATTCTCTGTGGTAATAGCCTTTATATCAAGGGTATTGACACACTCTCTGCTGTGTTTACAGGCAATGGTCCAGATACAGTGCTTGGCTGCTAATAATATAGCAGTTAGTCAACTGCTAGTAGTGGCATAAATAGCTAGTATGGTTAGTACAGCTGTGGATATCTGTACAGTAGCTGTCTGTAATACTGCAGATATGAATACCCATACATTATTGGGTAAAATTGCAGTTATAGTAGATATAGATATTATTGAGCAGTTAGCTGACTACTTACCTGCTTATTATATTCAGCAGCATTTGGACCAAATGTCATGTCTATCAGCCTCTCCCTTTCAGAACTCTGTGAGTTCTTTATAGTTACAGAGTCACTGGGACCCTACTCTGGTGTGTTTTTGTTATATGCTACTGGTAAATACAGTATTTTTTAGTATTTGTTAAAGTCTATAGTAGTAGTTGCATAGAGAGTTGAAACTTGAAGGACAAATAATAATGTTCACCTTGATGTGTGATAGGTAGCTGAGCTTAGGCTTATTGATGTGAATTTCTTATATAGCAATCTTATCACTTCTCTGATCAGTCAACTTTTGATCTAGAGTAATTGAGCAATCTTGGATACTTTTCTGAATTCCATATATCTATTAAGGGCTGTGAGGTCCTTGCAAGCATAATATAGCTCCCAAGTTGTATTACTAGTACTCTAGCAAATCTTAAATTCAAGGTTCTTATTATTATGACTATTAAATTTATAGCTAATCAATTCATCAATAAACTATTTATATTCATTATTGATTTCAAAATTATATAGTTCAGATTTAGCTTAGTCAGAAAATAATACATTATTTGATACAGTATAGGGTCTTAGCAATAATACATAAAATATAAAGTATATTTTATATTTTGTTAGTACTGGTAGAAGTTCAAGGCAGTAGTTTGAAAACTTGGGCCTTGTCTCCACTATCTTGAATAGTCTTATGTACAACCCCTTCTTTCCCATGTACTTTGATCATCAATTTTTGAGATTTTCCAATATATTTTTGTATACTATGTCTAACAAGTCCAGTGGTTCTAAGGCTGGCCCTTCTAGTTGCTCTTGGGGTAGTGACTTTGGTTATAAAGAAGAGATCATGACTGCCAGAGTCAGTGACACTCACATGTCCTCTCCCTCTATGCCCACTCCCTCTGAGCCAGAGTCCCCCATGCCTACTGGCCTGCGTCCAGGTCAGAAGGCTTGTAAGAGAGCCTCTCAAGCAGGCCTCACCTCTCATACACTGAAGGTTGCCCCTCATGCTCCTATTCACACTCTAGAGGGTACTTTTACCCCTGCCTCATATAAGGTCCCCACTGGTGTAGAGCCTGGTCTGGTGTTCACTCCTACTCCTGCCTCTTGCCCTATATCCTGTTCTAGCCTTGTTCCTCCTAGCAGGGACATCCCTTCTGCTAACAACTCTCACAATCTTGTGGGGGCTCTTGGTGACATTTGTGCTGCTCTCACTTCTTGGGGCAATAAGCCCTGGGCTGTTGAGAGTGATAAAGCTCAGTTCTCTCAGTCACTTGCTGCTTTAGTGGGTGACTTTGTTCAGAGTAGATGGCATTCTGTGCCTTTCCCCTTCTTTTTGCAAAGCAGTCAGGACCTCAAGTCATATCTGGTCACTCTTGCCCTCTGGCCACTTCTGGGCCCCCAGACCCACAGGTCAGCTGAGTCAGCTGATCTTGTGCCTCCACCCCCCTCTACACATGCTTCTCCCTCTGAGGCCACTGCCTGTCCTCCAGCTCCCCACCCTCAAGTTCCTTCCAGGCCTCCTAGGTCCTCCAGGTGCCCTGCTCCCTCTTCAGCTCTGGCCCCTAAAAGGTCATATACCAACACTATTCATGACATCACAGCCTTGGTCAATTTGGCCAAGACTGTTCCCGATCTGCCATCTGATCACATTATCACCATGCATCAGGCCTCTATTCTGCCCCTGCCTTCTTATAGGAAGGTTAAATCTATAGTTACTGGGCCCTTCCATTGCCAGGTTCTTATTAAGTCAGAGGCAGCTGTTTCTGCCTTGGCTTTCCCTTTCCTGGTTGGTGTCACCAATCAGGTTCTTACTAAGGTCAATCTTTGGGTCGACTCTTGTACTTCCACATATAGGAGGATCTTCCTCCTTACCTTTTATGTTGCAACTGCTGAGGAGATTCAGCTGGTCACCTCTGCTCTCCACAAACATCTGGGCCATCAAGTTCAGGCCTCTCTTCCTACATCATGGTCTTATCTTAAGATCATAGATATTCTTTATTTCCAGCCAGGTACCACTGATCCTGTGGACTTGGATTACGTCAAGGGTGTCATGGCCAAGTTGTATATGGCTCCCTCATTTGCTCTTGCTAATGCTCCTTATGTCATGCATAACTCTGCACAGTTGGACTTGGCTATGGTCTGGTTCGACATTATCAACTCTTAATCAGATGCTTCAGCTAAGCACCTTATCAACACCTCTTTCCAGTTTGGCCCAGCCTCCTGTCCTGTATGGGTGGCTCAGTCTCATGCTGGTGTCTCTGTGTGTCAGCATTGCTGGCACTGGGGTCACTCTACTCACTCCTGCTAATCACAGGCTTCTCAGTGTCCTCAGTGCTCTGGCTCTCACTTGGAGGCTAACCACCATCTTCTTGCTAGTTGTTGTTGGGGCAATCCCTCAGCCAACCCCTCTGTGGTGGCAACTATAAAGGGAGCCCCATACCCACACTGCTCACTGTGTGAACTGTGGTGGGGATCATAGTATAAGTGACCAAAAGTGCCCATACTGGCAGCACTATTTTGACTGGGACTGGTTGGCCTGTAAGGCTAATCGGGACTGGCAGAAGCAGATGTTAATGTCAAAGAAATAGTTGAGTGATCTCTCAAATGGCCAGAATATTATAATTGGGAATTTACAGGAGCTTATTGATCAGACAGAGCACCACTCCCTCCCATCACCCTCCTATCCCCTCACAGCATCCCACTAGCAACTGCCCTTAACCAGATCATCACAGCTGCCTTTGAGAACCCACTGTTCAAGTGTTGTTACCTTAATGGAACATACACCTGTACCATACATGGGAACATTGGCATATCTATCACCAACAGATAGAATTTGATAGCTGATGAGGACAAAGAAAAGGACAAGGAATGGCACCACCACATACTAGACCAAGAAGGGATTGGTCTTGCCTCTCACATCATCCATGCAGTACTCAAGGACACTTATTCTCAACATCTCAAGAATCCTCTAGTCCAGCAGTTGTGCACTGCTCACACCTCACAGACTGTACTCGACCTATCTACCCTAGTAGATCTCCCCTCCTCCAGCACAGATATGTCATCATCATCATCCAATCAATCTAGAAGTCATAACACCTCATTGTCTTCTGCATTGATCAAGATCGAGAGTCCCAATGACTCATTAGAAGACGTGTATGCTTTAGACTAAAGATAATAACAACTATTTATAGAACTCTCCCCCTTAACGATGAAGATCAGAAATCTGATCAACGACCACCTTACAAGAATTACGACACTGCCTCCTGGACTACGGACCCCCATTGAAAGTCCACTCTCCATTCTTAGTAAAATTAGAAAACCCTATCAGAGTTCTTTCATTACTTATTGCCTTCTCACACAGACCCCTGTTCAAGTGATTAGAACAATTGTAGTTCACTTTTAGTTAAACTTGCCATTCCCTAGCCAGACTCATGACTTAGCTATAGCATGCTTTCCCCTAGTCATAAGTCGAGTAGAACATTCATGGATCTAAGTAGTATATTGTTCTGATCTTCTGTACAGACAGAAAACCTTTTGTAGTCTAAAGATAGGTAGATCTAGAACTATATAGGATCCACCAAAACAGGAAGAAATGCAAGTTTCTATCCTTTTCAGTTATTGTCTATGCTTTCGCGCATCTTGTAACTCAATCTATCGAAGCTCTCTTACCTTCGATGACTTGAGTTCAGTAATCCCTGTATTAGGGACTCTTCAAGAACTCGCTTGTTCGTGGACATCCTGGATGATTCAGGCATCCCTTCAGGAACAGAAGACATTATAACAAGTGAGTGTGATATTTCCGACTCTTCTGAGTTCGACCTTGTCAGTAGAGAGGCAAGGATTGATTCAGATTTCGCATGACAACTAGAGTCGCTATCTATGTCGTCTATAGAGGTTATTCCTTGGAATTAGCTACACTGCTCTTTCTAGCCTCCAGATTATATGCTTGACATAGTCTGCTTCTTCTCCATCATCTTAGTGGAGATCTGTACTATTTGAAGCTAAGATGAGCAGTTAAGATAGGTGCTCCCTCTCATCCATGAGAGTGAGGTCCTGCCGATAAGCATCCCTAACATTAGGATAGAAACTTCCCTCTGGACCCCTAATGGATCAGTTGTAGCTATGTATCCTTCACTGGAAGATGCACTTCTTGGAAATCAGCTGTAGTATGAGAAGAGGGTTGGACACTCATGGAAAATGACAAGAGGCAACTCCCTAAATGCATCCCTTTTCAAAAACAAAAGCCAAGGCAAGACAGCATAAAACAAACATTGGAAAGCATCCTAAAGAACGGTAATCTTTACTGAAAGATGTCTCAGGAAAGTCACCAGAACTCTGCTCAATCAAGAATCGTGAAAGTCTTGACAGATTCAAGCCAAAGTCATACTGAACTCTGACCAAACAAACTTCAATTATGAACCCAAATATGAATCATGACAACAGTATGCCCTATGAAAACCTTTCATTCTTTCTCTTTCTTTCAAATAAAATCTCTACAACCCTTAAAAGAATTAAACTAATTAATTATAGAAACTACTCACCTCTACCAATATCTCCTACTCCTAATCACTCTAGGAACATTCATCCAACTCCTTTACTATTCACAATTCCCCATACTTCAGACTGGAAGAATCTAATCAGCAACAATTAGCGAATCAACTAGAAGAAGAAGGACTCACCGAGAAGTTCTCAATGCCCTCAAAAGCCTCTTTAATGAAGCCTCTTCTGAAGCTAGATCCCCAGATCCTTCAACAACTCATTCAACAACTCAAAGAGTGCAACCCCAAAGACCCAATTCCTCTGGAATATCTTCAGATCATACTGCCCTCTCCTACTCTGAGCAGATCCTTGACAAAGTCCAGCAAGAAGTCGATGCTCAGACCAGACAAAACTCACCACAGACTCTGAGAACAGCTCTCTCTTTCACTGAACACTGAAATATTCGAGACCCCCTTGACACCTCAGATGACAAAAGAGAAGACACTCCCCATAATGCCACTAACCTCCCTGAAAACAATCAACCCAGAGTTACTCAGACCCGTTACCCCAGAATGGCTTAACCAACAGTTAAGGACCCAAAGGTGGAGAAACCTGAGCACTTCTATGGAGACTCAGAGGACTATAACCGATGGAGAAGAGCCCTCATTATTTTCTATGCAGTGCAACCAAATACCTACAACAACGATGACAAGAAGATCTATTACACCTTATCCTCAATGTGAGGAGGAGCAGCACAATGGAAAGAAGCCTACATCCTCAACCATATGAATGCTGCAGGAACCTTCACTCTTGGAACATTGGCCAATTTCTATACCTCCCTCGATGCCTCGTTCCAACATGTTAGCGATAACCTCAAGTCTCTTAGCAAGCTCACTGTGCTTAGACAGAGAGGATGACCCATCGAAGACTACATCACCAAATTCAAATCCCTCCTTTCCATGTCCACCCTTGCAGATGTCAACGTCCAGATCTTCTATTTCCTCCAAGGACTGGACTCATATTATCACAAACATGTTGTCCTACTCCAGCCTGCCAGGACCAACATCGCAAATTTCTATACAGCAGCTCAAACAGTTGGAGGATTGGACCAGTTACAATCATTTGCTCGCTTGACGAGAGATACTAGAGAATGACAACCCCGTCCAAGGAAGACTCTTAAACCTTCGAAGAAGTCTAGTCAAAAAGACTATCGACCATATCAACCACCTCCATGACAAACTCACCCTACTGGATATGGTCCAATGGATGTCGATAACCTCAAAGAACTCTATAGAATTGATGACAATATCTCAGTCACTGACAAAGAGTCAGATGATGAATCTGAGGAGACTATGACAGATGAAGACTGACAGGTCGAAGAACAAATCCACAACCTCGTCGCAATCAGACTCAAGGAAGAACTCAACAACATCCTTACCCCAGAACTTCTTCACCTCAAGAAGAAAGGACTCTGCTTCCTCTGCAGAGAAGGACAACATTTCACTCGAGAATGTCCATTCAAGAACAACCCCAAATATTGAGACTGAAAGAAGACAACCAAGCCACAAACGAAGAAGTCTACTCCTCAGCCCAAGAAAGTCAAGCCCAATTCAAAATGAAGGAGACCCCAGAAGCTCGGACACCACACCATTCACAATCTTGAAGAATCTTCAGCATCTGAAAATGAGAATTTTCAGATGAGCTGAGTAGCATGACTCAGCAGAAAGAAATTGCGGAACTAAACGAGATAGAGCTTCAAGAACAATGAAAAATCTTAGAAATCCCCACATTAATCCACCCTCCTTCTGACCCTGACCAACATTTTACATTTATTCTTGACTCTGGTGCATCCAATAATTTCATTGACCCCTCTACTCTAGAAAGATAGTGAATACCCCAGAAACAAACCCCTCACATCACCAAAGTCCAAAACACCAATGGAGCCACTGAGTTATCCACCCATGCTGCAACTGTGCAGCTCACCATTGACGATATCACCAAAGACGTCAATTTCAAAGTTACTAAATTGGGAAACCAATGAGCCATATTAGGAATACCCTAGTTAATAGAGAATAATCCAACCATCGACTGGAGAAATCGAACTCTATCCTTCATCTCTTCTGAAGAGAAATACCAAGAGCTACTTGACTCAGTCACTGATGAAGTCCTTTATATCAGCAAAGACGAGTCGCCAGAAGAAGAACTCAACCTTAAAGTCAATACAGCCATGGAACTCACACAGAAATATACCAAACAACAATTGGATGACCCTCTCAAAATTGTTCCAAAGGAATTCCACAGATACCTTGGAATCTTCTCCAATAAGGAAGCCAAACAATTTCCCCCATCCTGGAAATGGGATCACCACATTGAACTCCTTCCATCGTTCAAACCAAAAGTATTTCCAAATTACAAGCTAGTGCCTTGAGAAATGGAAGAACTCGACAAATTCCTCAACAAAAACCTCAAGAAGAAGTATATTCAACCATCCAAGTCACCTATGGCATCACCATTCTTTTTTGTAGGAAAGAAAGATGGCAAGCTTAGACCTTGTCAAGACTACTGGTACCTCAATTGACACACCAAAAAGAACACATACCCACTTCCTTTCATTTCCACCCTTTTCGATAAACTCGAAGGATCCAAATACTTTACCAAATTTGACATTTGATCTGGCTATAACAACATTCGAATCGTCAAAGAAGACCAATGGAAAGCAGCCTTTTGCACCCCTAGAAGACTATTTGAACCTACTGTGATGTTTTTCGGAATGTGCAACTCCCCTGCTACCTTCCAAACTATGATGGACAAAATATTCGAACTGCTAGTATGAAAAGGAGAAGTCCTGATTTACATGGACAACATTCTTATTCACACAAAAATACACAAAGAATTGTGAAAACTCACTTACAAAGTCCTCAAAATCCTTGAAAAACACAACCTCTTTCTCAAGGCCTCAAAATGCAAATTTGAGAAGACAAAAGTCAAATACCTCGGAGCTATGATTACAGGACACTCTATTGAGATGGACTTTGCCAAGCTCAAAGGAATCAAAGACTGGCCAACACCCATTAAAACCCAAGATGTATGAAAATTCATAGGGTTCTGCAACTTTTATCGTCGATTCATGAAGAACTATTCCATGATTGCTGGACCCCTTAATTGACTCATGTCAATAAAACAAACCTTCAAATGGGAAGCCCGACACAAACAAGCCTTCCAAGCCATGAAGAAAGTCTTTAGAGAAAAACTGATATTACAGAAAGCTGATCCCAACTGCACCTTCGAAATCAAAACCAATGCCTCAGCCTATGCATCCAGAGCAGTGCTCTACCAAAATAACAATGCAGGTAAAAGACAACCCATAGCCTTTCATTCGCAGAGCTTCAATGCTGCAGAACGAAACTACCACTGTTCTGAACAAGAACTGCTCACTATCATGCATGCCCTGAAAGCATGGAGACACCACCTTTTAGGAGCAAAACACAAATTCACTGTTTGGACAGACCACAAAAATCTTACAAGATGGACCAAGCCAGAAGACCTAAACCCACATCAAAGATGATGGCAAATGATGCTTGAAGAATACAAGCCTCAGCTTAAGATCAAGCATATACCTGGACGAAAGAATGGCGCAGCCAATGCCCTCTCCAGACAACCCGACCTGGCCCCAAATGAGAAAGACAATCGATCTATCACCATGATAACACCCAACCTCTTAAACTTCCTGGATGAAGAATTATTAAGAGAAGTCAAAGAGAGAAAGGACCTCTTAGAAATTTCCCCAGAAGACAGCGAAAACCTCACCTACCACAAGGAATGTCTAGTCATACCAAATGACACCCCTCTCAGAAGGAAGATATTATGACTAGTTCATGATCACAAAACCACCAGACACCCTGGCCAAGCCAAAACACTCAGAAAACTACAGGAATATGTCTATTGGCCTGCCATGCATGACTACGTTAAAGAATACATCACCAGATATACTGCATGCCAGTCTACCAAAATCATCAGATGACCTGACAAGCCTCCAATGATACCCATAGAAGGACCAAAAATGACAAGGCCATATGCACAAATATCCATGGATCTTATCACTGATCTCCCAATTTCCAATGGATATGATTCTATATTAACCAGAGTGGACCATGGTTTAATGAAGAGAGTAATTTTAACCCCTACTACAAAAACCACCACTACAGAAACTATAGCCCAGCTTTTCATCGACAACCTATTTAGGAAACACAGGCTCCCTGACAAAGTAATCTCTGATCAAGATCCAAGATTTGCATCAAGATCAATGAAAGCCCTATATCAGGCTCTAAATATAGAAGCTGCCTACTCTAGTGTGTACCACCCACAAATGGATGGAACCACTGAATGCTTCCACCAGGAGATTGAAACCTATCTCACCATAGCCATGGCAAATGACCCACACTCATGGAGTGAACACCTCCCATTATACAAATACGCACACAACAACTAACCTCACACCAGAAGAACAGAAACCCCCTTCCAGCTACTTCAAGGAGAACCACCAAAAATGTTCCCTACCACCTTCACTCCTACTCTATCTCCAAGCGTGAATAACTGAATGGAGTATCTGAACCAGATCAGGAAAAAGGCTTTACATGCTCACCAATCTGCAAGAGACACGATGATGAAGTGAACAAAGAACCTATGACTCCCAAGCTATCAAGTTGGAGATACCATATGGTTAAACAACAAACACCTAAAGTTAGACATACCCAACAGAAAACTGTATCAGAAATGCGATAGCTCATTCAAGATTACTCACAAGATCTCCCCAGTCAATTATAGACTCAAATTGCCACTGCAATGGAAGATACACAACGTCTTCCACTCCTCTTTACTGATACCACATAAAGAAACACCACTCTACAGCCCACAGTTCACCAGACCCCCACCCAAGCTAGACCAAAATGAAGATATGTACAAAGTGGAAGCTATCCTTAACCACAAGGAACACCAATGGAAAACCCACTACCTAATCAAGTGGAAAGGATACCCACAGTCTGAAAACACTTGGGAACCAAGCAAAAACCTTAAAACAGCGTCACGACTCCTTAAGCACTATAAAAGAAGCAAAGGACTCAACTAAAGAACTTGGCATGTCCGCTGATTCACACTCTCACTCCATGCCTACTTTGCCAATACCAAACACACCAAGTCTACCACCTACCACCCAACCACCAGCACCCCCACCAGTTAATGCCCAAGTTAACCTGACAAATCAGTCACCGCTTTGATCCCTACCCAATCTCTTCATTGACAACAATGGCCAGTACACAGTATTCACTCAAAACAACACCACAATCTCAGTCCCTGCTCTTACCAGAGCCACCATCATTTTGGATCAATCCCTCCACTATTCCCTACAACAACTTAGCTGGCCAAACATTTCCTTTGAGGACACCGATCTACAAAGCAATCAGGCAGCTTTTGCCCTCATCAACTACTACTGGTCGCTTGCTGTTACAAGCATACATCTTACGAGAATGCTACTCCGTTACTCGCAGCAGACTGATTTGGCTCAAAAAGCTCTTGATACCCTTCAGCTCTCCCCTCGCTTATGAACAACAATACAGGAAACTATGACAGGAATCTCTTTGGCAGAAATTGCCAATAGTTTGCATCTTAGCAATGAAGGCAGACTCCATTTTGAAGTGACTTTTGTAGTTCCCAGACCTTGGAACTTATCCCCGACACTGGAAACTTCTCCACCAGTCCTTGAACCGATACTTCCAGGATGAGAATGACATAATAGAACAGGAGAATCTCCCAGGATGGATCGCCATGCTAACGAAAGAAGAAGCAACTGATCTCCTGAACCTCACCATGATGACTCCAGACCCCTACCATATTCCACTTTCCACAGAAGGTCTCTCTCTCCCCGACACTATTGTACAGAGCATCATGCTCACAATTGCGCAATGTGTGGTCACCAACGACCCCAACACATGCCTCCTAGAAACTGCGTGGTACACAGAGAGGAAACCCCTGAGTCACTGAGACATAGTACTTCCAGAAACCATGGATGAAATCAACAGCACCACCCACAGAATCCTGTATGATGAGGTCGACGCTATGTATGACCTGAAGAAGCTGATGAACCTATTACACCCAATCGACTGCCTCTCCCAAATGAATTCAGAAGACAGCATCCGTGTGCCAATACCACCGCCAACCAATGAGGATGAGAATTGGACTCAGCACGCTGAAGGAATCATAGGATTTGAGGCAGAAATACCTCCCACCAACAAGAGAATATTCAGGGTTGTAACAACCAAGTCAGATTGAGAAGAGTCCAAATGACTGAAGAACTTTCTTCACCCAATGACTTCTATGAGGGGCACTATGATGACTACCCCTATGAGAACTTGGAAAGTGACTGATGAACAAGAACCCATCCCCATCACAACATTCCTTCGCTATGACACTCACACCACCCTTATAGGCCCAATTCCCACCGGAAATGGACAAAAGGCCAACAAATACATTTTCACCATTCCCCTTGAGCCCTGCACCAATGATCATCCATATTGAAATGACAGAATCAAAGCCCCAGCTCAAACTGAGGAACTCATCACAAAAGGAATCAATACCAATGCAAGAGAGATATATTTAAGATGCATTATAGAAAATGCATTGAAGGGAAAGGCTAATGTTAATGTCAAAGAAATAGTTGAGCGATCTCTTGAATGGCCAGAATATTATAATTGGGAATTTACAGGAGCTTATCGATCAGACAGAGCACCACTCCCTCCCATCACCCTCCTATCCCCTCACAGCATCCCACTAGCAACTGCCCTTAACCAGATCATCACAGCCGCCTTCAAGAACCTGTCGTTCAAGTGTTGTTACCTTAATGGAACATACACCTGTACCATACATGGGAACATTGGTGCATCTATTGCCAATGGATGGAATTTGATAGCTGACAAGGATGAAGAGAAGGACAAGGAATGGCACCACCACATACTAGACCAAGAATGGATTGGTCTTGCCTCTCACATCATCCATGCAGTACTCAACGACACTTATTCTCGACATCTCAAGAATCCTCTAGTCCAGCAGTTGCACACTGCTCATGCCTCACAGACTGTACTCAACCTATCTACCCTAGTAGATCTCCCCTCCTCTAGCACAGATATGTCATCATTGTCATCCAATCAATCTAGAAGTCATAACACCTCATTGTCTTCTGCATTGATCAAGATCAAGAGTCCCGATGACTCATTAAAAGACACGTATGCTTTGGACTAAAGATAATAACAACTATTTATAGAACTCTCCCCCTTAATGATGAAGATCAGAAATCTGATCAATGACCACCTTACAAGAATTACGACACTGCCTCCTGGACTACAGACCCCCATTTAAAGTCCACTCTCCATTCTTAGTAAAATTAGAAAACCCTATCAGAGTTCTTTCATTACTTATCGCCTTCTCACACAGACCCCTGTTCAAGTGATTAGAACAATTGTAGTTTACTTTTAGTTAAACTTGCCATTCCCTAGCCAGACTCATGACTTAGCTATAGCATGCTTTCCCCTAGTCATAAGTCGAGTAGAACATTCATGGATCTAAGTAGTATATTGTTCTGATCTTCTGTACAGACAGAAAACCTTTTGTAGTCTAAAGATAGGTAGATCTAGAACTATATAGGATCCACCAAAACAGGAAGAAATGCAAGTTTCTATCCTTTTCAGTTATTGTCTATGCTTTCGCGCATCTTGTAACTCAATCTATCGAAGCTCTCTTACCTTCGATGACTTGAGTTCAGTAATCCCTGTATTAGGGACTCTTCAAGAACTCACTTGTTCATGGATGTCCTGGACAATTCAGGCATCTCTTCAGGAACAGAAGACATCATAACAAGTGAGTGTGATATTTCCAACTCTTCTGAGTTTGACCTTGTCAGTAGAGAGGCAAAGATTGATTCAGATTTGGCATGACGACTAGAGTTGCTATCTACATCATCTATAGAGGTTATTCCTTGGAATTAGCTACACTGCTCTTTCTGGCCTCCGGATTATATGCTTGACATAGTCTGCTTCTTCTCCATCATCTTAGTGGAGATCCATACTATTCAAAGCTAAGATGAGCAGTTAAGATAGGCACTCCCTCTCATCCCTGAGAGTGAGGTCCTGCCGATAAGCACCCCTAACAGCAGATGGCTGTATTAGGTGTGACTTCCAAGAGGCAGGAGGATGAGCATTAGGATAGGAAGGCTTTCTGGCATCAGTGCACTTGCTGAGTACCTTCTGATTACAGTCATGAGGTCAAGTACTTGTTGTTCAGCTCATGGCTAGAGGATAGGGAAATCAGACTTGAGTGAGTACAGACATCTGTAGGATTGGCTATGGCCTTGTAGTATGTAGTATCACTTGTTACATGTATTTATCATAGTTCTGGGCATCTATAACCCAGGAGCAGACTGCTATTGCACACCACTATATAAATTTCTGAATTAAAATTAAAAAAAAAAAAAGAATAGTCTTATGTATTTAAGATATAATTTGCTGGACCTTTTCTTGAGCAGGTTTAAGTTTTTTATTACTAAGTATACAAAGTCATTGACTTTGATATCAAGTTTAGATAATCTGTGTTTATTTGCTTGTTAGATTTGGAATATCTTTGCTTTGATGATCATGTTATATATTGCTACCATATTTGTTAGTGCTACTTCAGTAAATTTTTTAATTTCTTGAGAGAGTGAATTATCACCCCTGACTTCTTTTAATATACTAGATATGTAATTACCATTCAGTTTGAATGATACATATTCTGTTGAAGTAGATATACTAGAATTTATTGTAAACTCAGTCAAGGATACTTTTTCTACCCAGTTTTATTGGTCATAGCTTATAGTCATACAGAATATCTATCTAACATTTCTGTCTATTTATTCAGTCTGTCCATCAGTTTGGGGATAGAAGGATGTGGACATTAGAAACTTGGTTTCTAATAATTTATAAAGCTCTTTCCATCATGTAGACATAAACTTTGAGTTATGATTACTTACTATTGAGCTTGGTAGTCTATGCAAATAGACTATTTCTCTCATATATATCTACAATAGTTCTGATGTGCTTATTTGTATATATACTAGTATCAAGTATACTATGCTAGTCATGCAGCAGATCATGATCCATAGATAATCATGTCTTTTCAATTTGGAAAATAGACTAATGAAGTCTATCCTAATAGAATCTCATAGTTTAGTAGAGATTAGGAGAGAGTGTATTTCATCTCTTAGTTTTGTAGTTGGTGCCTTAGTATGGGTGCACATTTTGCAGGATTTGCAGAATTCTTTGCAATCCTTTACTAGCTTCAGCCACCAATACCATCAGCAAAGATATTCTCTAGTATGTTGGTCTCTGAGGTGACTAACAATTTTGTGTGCCTTGTTGAGCAGCTGTGTAATGATCTTTCAATCACTAGGAATACAGACTACTTCCTGTTCTATGCTAATCTTTTTTTATATAATACCATTATTACTGATAATAAAGTCTTTGTCTTTATTCAGTAATTCCTTTATTACACTAAATATAGAATCATTATCATATTCTAATTTAATTGAATCTATGATCTCATCAGTCATCTTAACTGGTGGATTTTCTCTATCTGTGCCTGATATTATATTTTCTAGAGTGAGATTAGGTTGATTTTGAGGTTCTAGGTAGGTTGGGTCCTCTGACTCAGTAGCTTGCTGAGCTGCCTCTTAAAGCTTAAAAGCTTTAATTTCTTGTTGAGAGCTTTGATTTCTTGTTGTTTTTGTCTTTCACAAAGATAATTACTTCATTATAGGTTTTTATTATTGATAGTATTGATCTAAACTATGAGATTATTGACCTCTTTGGCACATTGCCATAGCAGATCATATCTTTGAGGATTGATTCTATAATCAACTTAAACATAGTCTCCAAGGACATATGTCTCTCCTGGCTTGTCACTCTTATAGTATCTAGAAAAACAGTCAGCAATTTTGTTTGACTCTTCCTTCACATAGGTAATGTTGAAGTTGAACCTTGACATATAGTCTATCTATCAGTGTTATTGTGCTGATGATTGAGATTGAGTTTTAAAGAACTTGAGCACTTTGTAATCTGTGATCATATAGATTCTATATCTGAGTAGTTTATTTTCTCACTTCATTAATGCTTCTAATATTACAAGTATTTCTATGTTATAAACAGTATAGTTTTGCTGTACTAGTGTAAATTTCTTGAACATGAATTTAGCAGGTCTGCAGTCAGTCCACAATAGTCCTTGACTATATATCACTCTTATTTCTGTTTTAGATGCATCACAAATAATCTATATAGGGTCTTTGTTATGAGCATCTACTAGCTTAATAATTAGAGTTTTTTTACATATAGCTTTGATTTTGTCAAAGCACTGTTAATGCAGTAGCCTTCAATAGAACAGAGTTCCATTCATTGTCATAGACATGAGTGGCCCAGTGTATACAGTAACATCTGGTAGAAAGCTGGAAAGATAGTTTATTAATCTAACAAATTATTGAATATCATAGTAGTTACGAGGGACATGCCATTCTCTCAGCCTATGGAGTTTGTCCAAATCAGGATAGATACTCTTGTCATCAATTATGTGGCTGAGATATTCTATATATTCAGTATAAAGGTTGCATTTTGACTGCTTGATATATAACTTTTGTTCATATAGTCTACCAAACACAATTGCTAGATGTGTTTGGTGTTCCTCTATGGTATCCAAATAGATAAATATATTATCTAAGTAAATATGTATGCAGATACCAAGTATGTCACAGAATATAGCAGTCATCAACTACTGGAAGGTGGCAGGAGCATTGCAGTCTCCTTGCTACATCACATTACTAATATATGTCTCTGCAATAGTTATAAAGACTAATTTAGGTACATCTTCTAAGCAGATGTGTACTTGTTTATACACATCAGCTAGGTCTATTTTTGAGTGATATTTAGCTCTGACCAAGTCTTCTTGGATGACTTCTTGGTCCAGTAAAGGAGTTACATTCTTTATAGTGTTATTGTTGTGAAACCTTACATCTATAATAGTCCTTAGTTGACTGTCTTTCTTTAGTATGCAGAGTAGTAGTGTAGCTTAGTCTATAGAGCAATGTTCCTACTATTTAGCTCTTACATATCTTACAAGTTTGTCATGAAACTTGTCTCTTAGCAATTAAGAACAGCAGGATGGATGGTATTTACACCTTTTGTTCCCATTGATCAGTTTTATTTCATAGTTTACTTTATGAAATAGTAGTAATTTCTCAGATAGGCTCTGCATGATATTCTAGTTCTCTTTGAACCACTTTTTCTCAATGCAGGTATGTCAGTCTTTGTATACTTGTCAGATGGCTTTTTTACCTGACAACTATGTTATTTTTCTATTATGCAAAAATTTCACAATTTTGTTTCTGAGTCATTCTCAATGGGGAGCCTAGTTGCAAACAAACTGAATATTTGTTCCCTAGCTAGTTTCTGTAGGTAGAATGACCATGTGAATTTCTGAGGTCCCAAGACCTCTTCTTCTGTAGGATAAGTGTATCTTGTTGATGGTGGTAGAGTATCTCCAGGGTGTTTCATTTCCCAAATGCTGTATACTATGGCATTTCATTCATCAGACATTCAAGTATCATAATACCACTTGAATTGTGGTGGTCTTGTTAGAGCATTATACAATTTATGCTCATCTACTATAGCTATGAGGTCTCAAAAAGCCTGTTGAGAGCCTCCAGTCAGCCCAGAAGGTGTATATATACCCTTTGTAGTTAGCGGTTGTTGTGTTTCTTGAGGAATTTGATCATATTTCTTCATTGTTTCAATAAAATTTATTTAGACTTTTGAGGTTTTCTTTCCTTATTTTCTCCCTCTTGAGGATTCTTTAGATTCTTGATGTTTTCCAATATATGCTTTGAATCTGTTGGTAGTATATCACCAACATAGCTACTGTGATCTTCTTGAAGATCTTCTACTGATATTTATCTGACTTATTCTTGATAAACATCCTAAAGGAGTCATTCTTTCTCTCCTTTTTCTACTGCTTGGTGATGTTATAACTAACTATCAGATTTGCTGGCTATGTCTACAACCTTGTGGATCTGGCTACCTATTTTTACTTTATTTTTAACAAAGTCAAGTATGACATTATTGGCTCATATAAATAGCATGCCAATAATTATATTATAGTGATTAAAGTTTGCTATATTGATATATATTTTAATGGGAGCATCTCCCATCTTTATCTCTATGTTAGCTCTGAAGTTGATTGTCAAACAGCTTCCAACCATTCCTAACTAGAGCATATATAGGTCCATGAGATTATGGACTTTGATTCCTGCTATGTAGACAAAGCTCAGAGTTATATTCATAGTGG
Source organism: Leucoagaricus sp. SymC.cos (assembly GCA_001563735.1). Lineage (NCBI taxonomy): Eukaryota > Fungi > Basidiomycota > Agaricomycetes > Agaricales > Agaricaceae > Leucoagaricus > Leucoagaricus sp. SymC.cos. Next base: position 20,765 of record LSHD01011407.1, read on the forward strand.
TACTCCCTAAGTCCTATAGTGTCTATACACCTATGCTATTGACATCAATTAATATAGCAATACATTGTTTCTCACTAGGTTTTGCTTGAGGATGTATTATTTTGTCCTTGTGCTCAAGGAGAGTTACTTTCCTTATTTTAACTTTCTCACTCTTATTTCTTTCTATTTCCTCTTCTAGAGTGAGAGATGGCTCTACTGTGAGCCCATTAACAATGATCTCATCATCATCTATATCTTGGATCATGGCTCCAAACTCATAGTCTTCATCTATGTCAGATCTATAATCTGACTCAATAACTTTAACTTCAATATATTTATCCTTGCTATATTCAGCCTTCTGAGATTCATTATCATCAGCTTTATTATCATTCTCATTTGATGGATCCTCTCTAGATCTATTATCTATATAATTTAATTTATTATCTCTTTCTGCAATGATATGTGCAGTGTTAAGATAACTTTTACCTTTGATGTCTTGAGAGTATTTGTCTGCCCAATAGTTGATGTCATCACATTTTTGGCAAGGCTATGCCACACTGGGTCCAGGACCAGCCTGGGGTAATGCTTTATTAGCATACCTTAGATTATCTTTTAGTTTCTTGAAAAATGCATTCTTTCTATATAGCTTACTATCTGGCTGTCCACCAGATTTTCTAGACATTAGAGGATGTCTTAATTCATTAGCTGGTATTCTATCATGACCAGCTGATATCTTCTTTGGAACTCAAGCTGTTTTCAACTTGGATGGTATTTTCAGAACTGTTTCCAAACTCATGTTACTTATTCTTCCTTTGATTTCCTTTTGGAAAAAGGCACTAATATCTTTATAATATTCATAGTTGAGTGTGTGCTCAATGAAGTCTTCAATACTGTTCACTTTAGGAGAGAGTCTCTTGTTGAACATGAGATATTCAGACATCATGCTTGGTATACCTTATATGAATGTCCAGACTAAAGAATAATTATCAGAGTGTATAGCCATCACCCTTGCATAGTCTAATATGTGATTGTAGAAGGTTTGAACACCTTCTTCTACTGAGTACTTTGAAGGCTCTTACAAGCTTTATATACAGAAGTTGGTCAAACAAATCAATCATATAGAGCTATTATTATAGATTTGAATGTCCAATCATATTTACTATGATTAATACTCATAACATGTTGGTTATACATGTCTTTCACTTCACCAATTAAGTAGTATTGTAGCATGAATATACAGATTGTATCTGTATTATCCTCTTGTAGGTTATCCAAGTTTCTACTCAGTCCTTTTATTTAGTAATTAATGCATAAGTTGAGGACAAAGTCCTCAAGGTCACTGTATTTTACACTACCACTATATGTTATGATGGCCTTTTCTGAGGCTTTATTCAGCTTATAGCCTTCTGGTAATACCATCTTTTATGCTAGGTATTGATTGATTATTCATTTTAATCAATTATACATAGCAGTATTATACTGCCTGTAGGTCTCTGTGATTCCAGGGCTGAACTTGTTGGGGATCATGTCTCTGAATAAGAAGTACTGTCACTCCTTATGATATAGTGTACTAGTTTGAGCTGTCCCTCTAAAGAGAGATCTAAATTCTCATCTCTTATCTTTAGGTGCTGTGTCATCTGTATCACTGTCTTCAACTGGTACCAACATGTGTACTATCTTTTTAAGAGCCTTGTGTTGTCCCTTTGCAGGCATGCTAGTGAATGAGTTCATAAATAAGGGCCTATTATCTTCACTAAGTTCTGGTTTGGGTGGTTCTGCACCTAATGACTCAATAGGTATGACTTTGGAATATAATTTCTTGGTCATTGATATTTAAGGATCCATAATTTTGGATATCCTTGTTACACATCTGCTGTAGCCCTACTCAGTCTGTCCATGTGACAGCCATAAGTACTTTTATTAATTGAAGATAAGCAATGGGCATCAGCTGACTAGCAGTGATATTCTGTACTGTTATCATTGGCAGTGGGTTATAAAGTTGGTTATCAACCTTAGTTATCTTCTTTTTTTTTTTTTTTTGGATCAAAAATTTATAATATAGTGTATGATAGCAGTCTACACCCCAGAAGAGCCTAGAGGACTAAGATAAATACATGCAACCAAACTGGAACTATATATCTATTGGTCCTAGCTACCAGAAAGACTGTTCATCACAGCTCAGCTTCTATTTCCCAATCTTCTAGTCACTGACTAAATAAGAAGTACTTGGTCTTATGAATATGGTCCAAAGAGGTCAACCCAATAGCATCTTGGAAATAAGTGTCCTCTAGAGGCAGAGAGATAATTGGTTACCAGCTGCATTAGTAGTCAGCAGTGAGAGAGTATGAAACTCTCTCAAAAGAAGCTGGTGTCACTAAAGGCAACTACTATGGGGTTTTCTTGATGACCAGCAAAAGAGCAGAGGAGTGAAGCTATAACTCTGCAGAAAAAAGAAAAAGAAGACAAAGGAGTGAACTCAACTCAATACTGAAAGTAGCCTCAGCATAGTGCTAGGACTGGGGTAAGTGAGTGCAGTGAGAAGCTAGCCTAAAAGAAGGGAGGTAGCTAAGCACAAAAGAGTACTTAACTAAAATAGCAGCAGCTTATTCAGCTAAACTATGGATTTGGGGGCTACTAGAGTGACTAGGAGACATGCATGGCCTAAGCATCACACAAGTGCACTCAAGCCAGTGGAGAGGCCCTAGCCAACTGCCAAAGTAGAAGGAGGCCAGAGAAAGAAGACACAGAGAGAGAAAACTACTCCAACTCAATGCTAGAAGATAGTGGAGGAGAGAACTCTACTTAATACTAAAAAGAGCACCAGGGCATGCAATCAACCTTGGTTATCTGAGGGTCAGGTTAGCAGTTGACCTGTCTTATAATCAGTTAGTTATAAGCAGGCTGTGAGGGTGGCTGTGGTGTTACTACCACAGTGGAATTTTGATTTATACTACATAGTGCTGGCACTGTAGCTATTCTCAAGATTAATAGTATAATTAGTACTAGCTGGGTTTTTAAAGACATCTGTGAGATAATGAGTAGCTTTGTTATATCTCATAATAGTCTTTTCCCCTTATCTTCTTTCTGAGATAGGGATTGAGTAAATAGGAAAGGTGATTCTACCTTTGTTATATTAAATATCTCTATTGGTTCAGGCACTTTTGTTTTTGCCTGGTCCTCATTGGCCTTTGATATATTGGTGACATTTTGTTGATGTTGTTGAGGAGTAAAGTTCTCTAGTTTCACCTTTGATGACTGTCCATGGGTTGTACCCATAAAGGTTCTAGAAGCTGTAACCAGTACTAGATCTGGTAAGGTTTTCATACTATATGAAATTGGGAAAAGGGAGCTGTGCTAATGGCAATACATCTCTTTTGCTAGGGGATATGAGCACAGATGGCACCAGTAGTGTCTGTGCATCATCTAATTTGGTCACTTAGACTGATTCAGCCCTTGCTGAATGATAAGCAGTTGCTAAATATGCAACTGATTCACTCACCTCTTCTCCTCTGACATTCTGTAATGTAGTCACCACAGTATTACTTCTGGGTTAAAGGGGATTTATTCTCTCCAATTATTGCTGAGCACTAACTTGTGCTCTATAGTCTTCAATACTTTTGTTAGGGCATTGTGGAGCATTAAGCTATTGGACAGCTTGATCAGTATTTGTTTTTCTATGTGATAATAAAAGTTTCAAGGTCAAGAGTATTCTAATAATATTTAGAATGTCTAAACTCTAGAGAAATAGAAGTTCTTTGAATATTTTAGAAGCTTCAGAATTTAAGTAGAACATGTATCATAGTTATAATTACAGATCATATTTGAAAATATTTGAGATAGAGGTTTACATAATTGTTAATATTACTAAGTAATATCAACTTCAAAATTAAATAAGTCAAAATAATTATAATAAGATAAAGACAAATAAAAAATTAAAGTTTATTATAACATATACTAGAGTATATTAATGAGGTCAGCAATCTACACAGAAACATTTTGAACATGTGTTTCTGCTAAAAGGTCATCTGACTTTTACTAATCCCTTACTTTTTCTTACTCCAGAACCTCTCCATTATTGGCACAAAATATTCTGTAACTATGACCTTTGCTAATGTATTAATATCATTAGTGCCAAAGAGCTTAACTTTCAGTTTTCCATTTTGCATCTCCACACTAGTGTCAAATATTTCAATAAGGATATATTTACTCTTAAACAAGTGACTGGATGAGACTATCAAGAAATCCAAAGATATATTATTCTTGTAATTACAAAAGCAGTCTCTAACTTATTTTTTAATTATTGTATAATTATTAATAGACTTCTACTATCTGGCCCAATTTCTATCTCTTTCTAAAGCAGTGCTAGCCAAGATACAGAAAGCACTCTCAGACTTTCATGAATATAAGCATTCAATTAATAAGGTTGGAAAACACTTTGGAAAAAATAATGCTATTGAAAACTGGCATATTCTCAAACTAAAGTTCTTACAAAGTGTTGTTCCCAACATCACTGTCAATGGTGCTGCTATATAGTGGTCTGCAGATATCACTGAATATGTATATATTGAAGTTATCAAAAAATCTGCTTATATAAGTAATAACTATAGCTATAAAGCTTAGATCTGCCAACATCTCAACTGTTTTGAAAAGCTAGCAAGATTTGACCTTGCTATATGCATTTGTGATGTCTATGTTATTTTTTCCTTCCAGCCAACAATACTTCTAGATAATTCTAGTAAACTTCTTTTTATCACACCTTCTGCTATTTAAGTTAGTACTTCTGCTGAACTTATAGCAATGCTTGCTCCAGTTAGCAAACTATCTATTATAACAGAATTCTCTTTACTAAATATTGCAAACTATTTTCACTATGCTGCTTACATTGAAAATAGTACTATCTAACCTGGAGTATTTCTACTATGTACACTCAAAATAAGCTCAAATATAGTTTTCCACCTTTTTCATGACCTTTATATTTGATGACAACCTATTCAAGATATTGCCAAACTCTTTTAGCTTTTAAACCTTTCTAGGACCTTATAAAACCTTCTCTACTAGTTTGTTTTATCCTCAACTCCACTCAGTATTTCTAGACACTATTCTGAAATAATCAATCCTTCTTTCACTACTTCTCAACTTGAAGTCTGGACAAATATTTGATTTCAGCAGCTCTCTTACTATTATTTCTATTCTGCTATACTATTATTTTTTCTTATAGCTGAACCACCTTCTCAAGCCTGGCTATATAGTCAGTCAGATGCTGCACTTTTCAATGTTGATTCTAAATAAGAGTGACCACAAAGTAGCACTCAAGGTTTGTACTCTCACAACTAGAACTTTCATATATCTAACAAATAATACTTTATCATAGGTCATTTTGTTGGAACAATTCACATAATCTTTTGCATCATCTCACTTCTTGCTCATAATATGCCTGATTTGACCAACTCATTTTTCTGTTATGTTGAGAGATGGGATATTGTTTTAAGATCTCATTCTGATAACCCCTATGAGAAAGGGCCATTGTAAGGCTTTGCCTTACAGATATCAGAACTTAACCTTACTTCACACAAAAGTACAATAAGCCCGTGTCATATTGGGTATGTACTCGTAGTGTAGGTGTAAGGTCAGCTGCCGAATAGGGATGCCGACCGGGGTACATGATGCGGTATTAGGTAATAATTTGATGGTGATG
>KQ962893.1:18550-30505 GCA_001563735.1 Leucoagaricus sp. SymC.cos
ATTTGTGGGATAATGAGTGGCTTTGATATGTCCCACTGTGGCCTTTTCCCCTTATCCTCTTTTTGAGATAGGGGTTGAGTAAATAGTGAAGGTGATTCCACCTTCGTTGTATCAAACACTTCAATTAGTTTAGTTAACACTGGTTTTGCTTGATTTGTAATGTTTGAGTGAGGTTCTTGAGGAGCAGTATCCTCAAGTTTTACCTTCAATGATTGTCCATGGGTTGTACCCATGAATATTCTAGGAGCCATTCTTTGCACTGGCTCTGACAAATTTCCCACACTATAAGAGATTGGGAAAGGGAGTTGTGCCAAGGGTAACTCATCCCTTTGGCTGGGGGATAAAAGTATGGATGGCACCAATGGTGTGCATGTGTCATCAATATCAGTTGGTGGAACTGATTCAGCTCTTGCAGAATGATAAGTGGTTGCTAAGTTAGCAACCAATTCATCCACCTCTTGTCTGCTGAGCTGAGGTGTTTTCACCAGTATTGTTGCTGGATTGAAGGGGATTCATCCTCTCCAACTGTCATTGAGTGCTGAGTCATGCATTGAAGGCTTCAATGTTTTTGTTTGGGTGTCGTGGTGCATTAAGCTGTTTGACAGCTTGGCTGGTATTTGTCATCTCAGAGAAGGCAGGTGATGGAGGACATTGTGGTCCTGGCTGTGGAGTCATTAGGACCCAATGAGAGCTAGGGAATATTTGAGGTGGTTCCCTTCAATCATGCCAATTCTGATTGAAATCACTTGTCCTATGAGGGTCAAAATTACCCTCTCAAGGCCCTTTTTTGAATTGAGTAAATGCTTTGGTTTCCCAAGTACCATACACCTCATTCATAGGTATTGATATATTAGATCGAGGGGAATTCATTCCCTTCTTGATATCTTTATATTTCTCACAAAGACATTAAATCATCTTTAAGTACATCTCTACATAAACAGGGTCATCTGTGGGAGGAGCTCTTTGGTTACTTTGGAACCATTCCTCTGTGATAGTCTGTGCATGGGCACAGATCTGTTCTTGATGATATAGACTCGACATGTCATTCATTTGAAAAAGAGACTTGATCTTGTCTTTGTCTTCAAATACCTCTTTGAGCTCAAGTGCTCGAATATCAGGGAATTGAAGGAATATGTTTTCTATCCCTTCAATAATGATGTGTAGGCTGCCCTCTTGCCTAGGCAGGCTTCTGTGTCCTGACCATACATCATATGGTTGCTCTGTTAGCGACTTGCTTGGTAGATGTTCTTCTGGCACCTCATATCGTTCTGCAGGTGTCGGTTTGGCATCAAGAAGGGTTGAACCCACTTGTGACTCAGCAGAGTTCTCATGAGTATGGGCCTCATGCATGTTCATACTCTGATTGGTCAGCACCTCTGTGGTGAGCGTGGTGCCCTAGCAAGGATTGCTGGCATCATACGACACCATTGCATCATTATTTGGGTCTTTGAAATGACCCGGCAGGTGACTTCCTTGAGAAGTCATTGAATAAAGTTAAATTGCAAGATTAAAGCTTTGAGTGGGACTATTGCAGTAATATCACTGTTATTTTTAGCGATGACATGGCTACATGCATTTACACACACAATATGCAGGTATATTGTAAAAAATGTAAGGCTTTGCCTTATGGATATCAGAACTTAACCTTACTCACACAAGAGTACAATAAACCCCAGTTATATTGGGTATGTACTTTGTAGTGTAGGTGTAAGGTCAGCTCCCAAATAGGGATGCTGACCAGTAGTACATGATATTGTATTAGGTAAGAAATTGATGGCGATGGCCTATGTGAGTAGTAAAAAAATAAGAAGGTAACATTAAATGAAAACGATAGTCTATAAGAAAGGGTACAACCCTTACAATCAACTAAAGGAATGAACAGCCACCAAATGTGACAAACTAGTTCTTGAGGAAATTTGGTTGAAGAAGCAGAAAGCAGGTGAGTCATGATTTGCTTGCTTGAAAACATAGCCTTACTCATCTGTAGACTTCTACCAGAAGCTGAGGCAGCAGATATCTCAAATAAAAGTAGAAAGCTAGGTCTTGCTGACCTAGCATCTGACTCTGAAGATGGCTTTTTGAATCTTAATGCTCCTGATAGTTCAGTTGCCATGATGGTCCAGGACCTTCTCAATGGGTCTATTGAAGTTCTGCTTAGTTATGCTGGAGGAGAGTTTTTGCAAATTCTTCTAGATAATCCTGAGTATACATCTAGGTAGGTGTTTGTCAGACCAGGAGTGCACAATAGCTGACTAGGCATAAGTGCAAAGAAGAAAGACACACAAACACACTGTGATTGAGTTCAAAATTGTATTAACAGTTTTAATGAACAAGTCAGCATGATAACTAACACCTATATTGACTGGCAAAAGACTCTGGAAGACCAAGGTTTGGGATTTGCCCAACTACTGGAAGACTCATGGGAGTACTCTGGCCTCAAAGTTATAGTTATAGATATTTTCTGTATGTGTCTTCATTTATTTAGTTGGGCCAGTCTTATTTAGGATTTAGACACATTTTCTCTTCATACAAACCTTATAAGCCCTGTGAAGGGCATTGCTGCTGCTCTCATGCAACTTGGTCTGATTCTCTGTGCCCCAAAGCATCCAAGTCTCATTATCACTACTTGACTACTACTAGAGCTTTACTGAAATACTCAACTTTGCTGTCCTCATCTTGCCATTCAGCTCTTTGTAAAAGATGTCTGTGACATGCAAGAGCTCTTCTACCAATCCTACCTCTATTAACAATTCTCTGTCTGTTGATGTACTCCTCCAGCTTCAAGAGGAAGTGAGGCAGCAGACTCTTACTGCCCTTAGATGCACAACAGAATACTGGCAACTTTGCAATATTTGTCCCACCTATACTTATAAGTTGCACAGTGAAGATAAACTTGTATTTAACATGCTTGTAACTATAGATGGGAATGATTCTCTGAAGTGCATTCTATGTAAAGAAGCTGATGTACTCAGTGATGATGGAAAGGCCTGCATTGCCAGGGCTCTTAAGGAGTCATTTAATAACTGGGTAGTTGGGAAGGATTATTATCTCACTTGTGAACAAGTGGATCATTGAGCAAAAGACTGGTTAATAGAGGAGATGAAAAACATTATCCCTAGTTCAGATTACACAGATGAAAATCTATGTGCAATGCAGTGGTCAAACATGATTAACAATATAACCTTCAGGATATGGAGTGTTTTCGATAAGACAGAGATCTTTCTAGTACTCTGTCATCACAGGTTTGTTTTATTGGTGGCAGATATGGTCCATAGCAGAGAACTGTGAGTGCACTTACTTGATATAAGCTTGATGATAGACTGACATCTTTAATAGATCAAATTATCCTTTAGCCATTGTCAAAGTTCTTCTCAAGGTCTTTGGTAAAGATATTGGGTGTGGTTATGATATAGGTTGTAAATTTGGCATGACAGTGACTCACACTGCTTTTGGGGAGCTTGCAACATCTCTCAACTTTCGATCAATCATTGGTCTTTTTCACAGCTATGCACACAATCACTTGTGTTAGCTGTCAGCTCTACCAACATATGTTGATGGAATTGGGCTTGAGAACCTAGAAGGTTGTGAGCAATTTTTTTCCAAGTCAAATGCCCTTGCCTCAACAGTTTGATATATGAGTCCCTTCCACTGTAAACAAAGGATTGCCTCATTTATGTGTTATATGAACAGCTTTGAAACCACATACAACTTGAGTGAGTACTCAACCTGGCATTTCACAATAATAGGTCCTAACTGAAAGTTTTCAAGGTGCCTTCCTCATTAATAATTATCATCAGGCTCTTGACATCATAAGTGAAGAAGAAATGCTCCTCGAGGGAATGAAGACTGAGAAGATTGAATTTATGGCTACAAGAAGAGAGAGAATATCTCTGCAGACTAACTGAAGAGCCACAGAAGAAGACAAGAGCTATGGAATATCTGCAGAAATGAGTGAACTTTCAGGAACAAAAGTGGGTATTTGCTATTTCTTGATGCTCTGTTGATTGATTAATCTTGTTTTGTCAGGTCTGAGCATGCAGCTATTCAAAATGAATGGAGCATTATTTCTGGAAACCCCAGCATGCCAGAGTTCAAGTCACAAGAAATGAGTCTTCAAAGCCAGCTAACTTGTACTGTAAATGCTGTTGAGAGAGCTCAGGCAGCCATTGATTTCCTAGAGGAAACTATTCCAATCTATGAACTCTGGGTAGAGGGATTGCTGGAGTGGAATCATGCTGAAGAACTGTTGAGTCAGCAGCAGTATAAATGTGCACTGGATGATCTCGAGGCTTTAATCTTTTTTTTTTTTTTTTTAAACTCAAAAATTTATATAGCAGTGCACAATAGCAGTCTGCTCCCAGGTTATAGATGCCCGGAACTATGATAAATACAAAGTATCAAGTCATACTACATACCACAAAACCACAGCCAATCTCACAGATGTCTATATAGACTCAAGTCTGATTTCTCTGTCCTCCAGCTACAAGCCAAACAATGAGTACTTGACCTCACAAACACAATAAGGAGGCACTCAGTAAGTGCACTGACACTGGAAAGCTGCCCTATCCTAATACTTGTCCTCCTGCCTCTTGGAAGTCATACCTAATGCAGTGATCTACTCCTGCCAGTCCCAATTAGCCCTACAAGCCAACCAGTCCTAGTCAAAATAGTGCTGCCAGTATAGGCACTTTCAGTCACTCATGCTGTGCTCACCACTACCACAGTTCACACAGCAAGTGGTGTGAGGGCATGGAGCTCCCTTCATAGTTGCTGGCATAGGGAGATTAGCCATGGGATTGCCACAACAACAACTAACAAGAAGGCAATGGTTGGCCTCAGAATGAGGACCAGCACACCATAGTCAACAAGGGACCTGTAAATAGCAAGAGCAAGTAGAGTGACCCCAGCACCAGCAATGCTGACATACAGAGACACCAGTATAAGACTGGGCTGTCTACACAGAACAGGAGGCAGGACTGAATTGGAAGGAGGTGTTGATGAGGTGCTAGGCAGAAGCACCTGACTGAGAGTTGATGACATCAAACCAGACCATAGCTGAGTCTGAATGTGCAGAGTTGCACATAACACAAGGAGTGTTGGCAAGGGTGAAGAAGGGGGCCATGTGCAATTTGGCCATGATGCCCTTCACATAATCCAAGTCCACAGGGTCACTGGTACCCAGCTAGAAGTAGGGAATGTTGACAATCTTAAGGTAAGACTGCAAAGATGGGAGAGTAGCCTGGACCTGATGGCCTAGATACTTATGAACAGCAGAAGTGACCAGCTGAATCTCTTCAGCAGTTGCAATGTAGGAAGTAAGAAAGGAGATCCCCCCATAAGCAGAAACATATGAGTTGACCTGAAGATCAACCTTAGTGAAAGATCAGTTAGCAATGCTAACTAGGGAAGAGAAAGTAGAAGAGGAAACAACACCCTCAGACTTAACAAGAGTTTGCTGCTGGGAGGGCCCTGTGATTGTAGACTTAATCTTTTTCCAGGAGGGAAGGGGAGAGACAGAGGCCTGATGCATCATAATGATGTGATCAGATGGAAGATTAGAGACAGTCTTGGCCAAGCTGACCAAGGCTGTGATGTTATGAATAGTGTCAGTATATGACCTTTTAGGGGCAAGAGCCATAGAGGGGACAGAGTGCCTAGGAGACCTAGGTGGCTGGGGAGGAGCCTGAGAGTGAGGGGCCAAGGGATGAGCAGTGGCCTTGGAGGGAGGTGCATATGTGGAAGAAGGGGGAGGAGGAGGCACTGGATCAGCTAACTCAGCTGACCCATGGGTCTGGGGGCCTGGAGGTGGCTGGGGGACAAGCAAAGCAACTAACCCCCCTAAATCAGGGGGGGTGCCAGCAGGAGCAGAACAAGGGGAAAGGGGATGGTGTGCCACTCTTTAGCAATAAAGCTTTTCACAAGTGTTCTGAGCTTGAGACTAATGTGAGCCTTGTCATTCTGAACTGCCCAGGGCTTATTACCCCAAGAACTCAGCACAGCAGCAATATTGCCAAGAGCTCCCAACAAATTGCAGGATTTGTCAGCAGAAGGGATGTCCTTGCCTAAGGAGACAGAGCTACCAAAGCCAGGACAAGATGTCAAGTGCAGAGCAGGGATAGGAGTGAAGACCAACCCTGGCTCAGTACCAGTGGAAATGTAGTATACCATGGGGGTGAGAGTACCCTCCAGAGTGTGAATGGGGGCATGAGGGGCAACTCTCAGTGCATGAGGAGTGAGGCCTGCCTAGGAAGCATTCCTGTAAGCACATCAACCTGGACAAGGTCCAGTAGGTGTGGGAGATTCAGGCTCTGAAGGAGCAGGTGTAGAGGGTGAGGACATTTAGGTGTCACTCACACCAGTGGTTGTGATCTCTTCATCAAAACTAGTGTCTCTTGCCCAAGAGAGACATAAAGGGCCAGTCTGACTACTACTAGAATCATTAGACATAGTGTGCAAAAATGTATTTCAAAATCTGAATAAACAATAATGATGGTATGTGGGAAAGGAGGGCCTGCTTGAGGCCTTAATTGTCTCATGGATCTTCAAGCTCACAAAAATGAACATGGCATACACAGGTGATTTCTATGTTCATGTTTCTTTTTTGAGTGAAAATATAATCTGACAAGTGGATTTTAGGTTACAAACTTCATAAACACATAGGCAAGGCTCTTTAATTACGTTCACAGGCAATTCAGACTGCAGTGGACAAATACAACCATGCAGCCCATGCTCTATCTCCCCTCTGACCTATGTTTCTCTTTGAGAAAGTGCTAGACTACAGTTTTCTCTCTGAATTTGATATTCTCTGTGATTTCCAGCAAGATATTTGCATACAAGCTTGGTCTAGCCCAATAGCATGATATTTGATAGATAAGCATTTCAAGATTCTTTGGGCACATGAAAAGATTAAGAGGCTCAACATCAAAATTTGCTGAGTCATCACTCATCTATGTGATGAAGAACAATTTCTTCTTCACAAGGAGCAAGAGCTCAAGCCCTCCAACCCATTGCTTGCTTATTAAATCAATATTTACCACCATGAGTATCTTTACTTTGCAAGAATTCATATTCATTGCTTTGATAAACTTTTATCCACTCCAAGTTTTATGAGGTGTACTGAACCTGCTGATGCTGCTTGTGATGAGCTCAAGGTCCCCTGTAACATGCCTGAGCCTCCTCACATAGAAATTCAAGATTCTTCCCATGGGATGGAGAACAAGATTGACATCAATGTTCAAGAGCATTGTGATAGTGATAATATGGATGATGATAATGATGATGATGATGACAATGACATCACATATCTTGCTGAGAAATTTTCTGTGCTCGAGGCTGTCTCTTATTAATACTTTCAATCTTTGTATTTTTTTTTAGATTTTAGTTTCTATATATGAGTATTGTTTTTCTGTGAATAAATCAAGTTTTCAAGTCCATAGCAGATGATGGCAGCAGTGAACTCAGGCTCAAGATTAGTGTTAAGTTCTGAGATGGGATAGAGAGGGAATAGATGTAGAAGAGTTGGAAAGGGTTAGAGACAATCTACACAGAGACAGAGACAGAGGCAGAGGTGCAAGATCAGAGAAGTTGGAAGGAGTCAGGAATGGACCTTGGCTTCAGCTTATGTGCTGTGCTGTTCTACTGCCAATGGTCTAATTTAGGAGTAAGAGAGAAAAGGCTTAGAAGAGCTTAGAGGATGAGATAGTTTAAAGTTGGAATAATCAAGGATGTTGAACTAAGTTGATTATCAGACTGGAGAATACATGACCGTAATCTGCTACTTATGTACCTATGGAAAACATTAGAAAGTGATAAACAAGAGAACAGAATAAACAGAAAACTACATGACATGACAGACATGTGATGGAGACAACAGAGATAATGAAGAGGAATGACATAGTATGAAGAGCAGGCATAGAAAGGGAAATGGGCAGTGACATATAAAGTAAGAATAAAATCATAAAAGGCAGGCATAATATAAAAGGAAATGTGAAGGCAGAATAGAAACCATCAGTATCAAGCAGAAAGGCATAGAAAGGAATAAGAACTAATAATTGACAGGAATAAAAGGTGAACAGAAATGAATGGGAGATAAACAGAAGTATGTGGAAGTATTTGGAAACAAATGATATATAAAGAAATGGTAAGATGTAAAATGGGAGGAAAAGAAATGGAGTAATGTGAAAACAGTCAGTATTAGTCAGGTCTGTCCAGAGACATATGAGTTGTAACAGTATTCCCTCCTTAAGGCCAAGCTTTCAAGGCCAATGGAATCAATTGCATGGGAAAATCACACATCCCCAGATATATAAGATGAACTTTGAATTTTTTTGTTCTTAACCTCTTACCAACATGTTGAGCCCCCCACCTTCACAAACCCAATGATCCCAAACTCCCACTGCCAGTGTGGCAGAATGTCAGCAACAACTTGCCAAGATGAGATGACTGTGGGAAGAGGCAAGGAAAAAGGCAGAGGAGAAAAGGCTGAGGGCAGAAGAGGATGAGCAGTAAGAGGAGGAAGAGTTGGCAAGGATAGAAGAAGAAGAACATTTGGTGAAGGAGCGTGTGGAGCGTGAGAGGGTTCAATGAGAGGAATGCAAGAAGGAGGAACATGAGTGGGAAGCAGCAGAAAAGCATCAGCAGGAGGAGGAGAAAGAGAAGGCAGCAGCAAGGGCAAAGGAGAAAGGTAAGGCCAGGGCCCAGCCTCAAGATGAGTCAATGGCTGGGTCATCTTGGGCAGTCTCAGAGGGATCAAGTCAGAAGCAGGCACAGGAGGACAAGAAGGATGAGGATGAAGACAAGGATGAAGAACCTGTGGTCACCAAAAAACCACATAAGAAGAGGGGGCCAGTCATTACAATTTGGCTAGTGATGGATGGTGAGAGGAAGTGTCAGAAGTGCCATAACTATGGATTGGATTATGTTATTGCCTCACTGAAAGGGTGAGTATTTCCCATTTGTTTGGTTGTGCTAATGACTGATCTTTTCCTAGCAATATAACAACTCAGTCCTGTGGGCCATGCTATGAACACAAGAAGAAGTGTCAGCCACTGAGGAAGGAGCTCAACCAGCCCCTCATTGATATCAATGAAAGCACAAGGAAGGCACTCATTGGGACTGTTGACAATCTGGTCAGAATCACTGACCAGATATCTTTCCACCTGGAGAAGACCCTCAACTTGATGGACAAATACATGTTGTGGAAGATGGGACAATCGTCGGAAAGTTTGAGTGGGAAAACACTGGAGGATAACAAGGAGGAAGAGGCTGGAAAGCAAGGCAACAAGGTAGAGGAGGTTGACAAGGGAGGTGATGAGATGAAGGAGGACTAGAGATGTTGGGGCTGCTCTCTTCCACACTTTCTTGGGGACTGTTACATATTGGACAATGACTATTACTGCTGTAAGGAAATAAATTTTTTAGTGTTTTTCTTGGGATTTCTGTGTGAATTAAGAAAAAATCGAAAAAAATCAGAAGTAAGTGGTAAGGAGAACTTGGTGAAATTTCAAGAAGGGGAATAGAAGAAAAAATGAAATGAGGTGGAAAAACTTGGAAAGAAAGCAGAAAGGTGCAGAATGATACAGGAAGTGAGAATTATGTATGTAGAAAAGAAATAGAGAGATGAGAGAGAGAAATCAGAGCATAGAGGAGAAGTTTGAGACAGAGCAGAAAATATTCAGAGGAGGATGGAAAATGGTGGAATTAGGCAGAAAATAGAAACTACAAGAGACTGAGAGATGTGAGAGAGAAAGAGACTTGTAGTAATTAAGAGAGAAAACGGAAATATTCAGAAATGCAGCAGAAATGGAAGGGTATACTACTAGAGAGAGGGAGCAAGAGAGAGAGAAACAAGACTTTTGTACATAAGAGAGAAATAGAAATAGTCAGAAATAAAGCAGAATAAAGATGTAAATAACTACAAGGATGAAAGGGAACCTGGTTTATGGGGATAGGCTGCATAGAAGTCAGAAATGAGCTTGGGAGTGTGTTCAAGCTCAGTGGCAGGAAGCCAGGAGGATTCATCTTTGGTATCTTTGTAACCCAACCAGATAATCTTGTAGAGGAGCTTGCACACTCAGCACCAATCAATTTTGAGTCAACAATATGAGCAATTTCAAGCTTGGGCTCTCCATCAATGACAACTGGAGCCAGAGGCAGAGTGGAGCAGATCAGGAATGGATTGGGAGTGGATGGTTCAAGCATAGAGACATAGAATACAGGGTGGACAGCATGCATAGACTTGGGAAGTCACAGGGTAAAGGAGTGGGAGCCAGGCTGTGTGATAATTTCATATGGACTGAGATACTTTTCTGAAAGCTTTTTAGAAGGACGGGTAGTGTAGAAATACTTAGCTTTCACAAAGACTTTTTGACCGACTTGGAAATCGGAAGCAGGCAGGTGGTGTGTGTCAGCAGACTGTTGATAACACTGCTATGCTTCAGTGATTTCTGTTTTCAAAGTGGCTTGTAGATTATTGAGGTGGACCACAAATTGGCAGGTGCAGGTGGAAGCAAGGTCGCATTCAGGGTACACTGCAATATTGGGGTGGTACTCTTTGTTAGCAAAAAATGGGGAGACATCTGTAGTGGTATTGGGCACATTGTTAAATGTGAACTCCACAAGTGGGAGGAGCTCAGCCAAGTTGTCCTGTTGATAATTACAATAGACTTAGAGATATTGCTCCAGAGTCTGGTTAGTACATTCCATCTGACTATCACCTTCCAGGTGGTAACTGGAGGTAAAATGCAACTTCATATCCAATGCTTCACCAAGCAATCAGAAGAAGTGTGAAACAAACTTAGAGCCTCAGTCAGAGGTAATATGAGTGGGGACTCTATGCTTCAAGAAGACATGGAGTACAAACAGACAGGCCAGATCAGTGGAAGTAATGGTGTCATGAGTAGGGATGAAAATACCTTGCTTAGAAAGTCAGTCGATAATTACAAGGATGGAATCAAAGCTGAAAGAGATTGGTAGTTTCTTGATGAAGTCCATAGAAATGGAATCCCATGGCCAATCAGGAATTGGCAATTGCTTGAGGTTTCCATATGGGTGATGATGCTGGGACTTAGAATGCATGCAGGTGACACAAAACTTACAGAATTCCTTGACATTGGTGTGGATTTCAGGCCAAGTGTACTCCCAATATATGAGCTCAAGAGTCTTGTTTTGACCAAAATGCCCTGCAAGCACATGGTCATGTTTATATTACATAATGCAGAGGTGGAGGTTGTTGGAATTGGGGACATAAATCCTGTTGTTGAGACAAAGGAAACTGGTGGAATCAACTGACCAGCAGCCTTCAGGATTAGAAAGATGTTTAGTAGCAATAGCGTCAGAGGGAAGAGCAGAAACAATACTGGAATGCAACTTTTCTAAGTCAATTATAGTGGCTGCATGAAGGGATGGTGAATGAAGATAAGTGGTGCATACTGATGCAGAGAGTTGTTTTTGAGTGAAGACCAGTCAGAAGTTGTGCAGGTTGACTGAAGCATAGCCAGTATTCCCCCCTTTTGGGTAGACATCCCAACGTCTAGTCAGGACATCTGGTTTAGTACCAAGTTTACCTGGGCAGAATCTAATGATGAGGTGGGGTTGGGAAAGATATTCACTCCAGCAGGCCTGTTGGTGGGTTAGAACTTTAGTGGTGCAAAAATACTCAAGGTTCTTGTGATCAGTAACAACATCAATTGGGATCAACACACCCTCAAGATAGTGTTGCCAGATGTGGAATGCTTCAAAGATTGCTAGGAGTTCTTTATCATGAGTGTCATAATTAGATTTGGCAGTACTGAAAGTGCAGAAATGGAAGGCAATTGGATGTACTTCACTGTCCTCAGCAATGATTGAAAGAATTGCAGTGAGGGCATAGTCAGAGGCATCAGTTTTGACTATGATCTAGAGTTAGGGTTATCAGAGACTTTCTAGGGTTTTGAGTAGGGTTTTTAAATTTCTAAT
>KQ962894.1:12255-30110 GCA_001563735.1 Leucoagaricus sp. SymC.cos
GAGAGGAATTGAAAGGGAGATAAGCGGAGACATGCGGGAATGTTCGGAAACAAATGATATACAAAGAAATGGTAAGATATAAAACGGTAGGAAAAGAAACGGAGTAATGCGGAAACAGTCGGTATTGGTCGGGTTTGTCCAGAAATGTACGAGTTGTAACAACTGCTGAAACAATCTACCACTATAAAATAAGGGAGGTTGAGGGTTTGGTTGTACATGAAAGCAATAGGCATAATAACATCACTGAGTAACATGTTCAGACCATTAATTTCTATCAGCACCAATCTATGCAGAAATGTTCAGATGCTATCCATTGTCACCATGAGGGAATAGTAAAACATAATGGAGGCATGAATAGGTATGATGGAGATTACTAATCTGTTGAAGTTGATTCCCTTCACCTTGCAACCAAACAATAATATCTCAATGTTCAGATGCTTCATTAACCCCAGCAGTTGGCACAATAGCAGAGATTTCATCAGCAGTAGGAGCATTATAGCATCACTGATCACATTGCTGATCTACATGAAGTTGAGCATAAACTGTAGAGTGTTCATGCTGTGGTCACTGTTGCATAATCTCATATACTTGCTTATAGACATTGATATAGAGATGAGTGATATTGAGCATAGCATTAAGATCTTGCATTACAACAGGATTGAGATCTGGATTATTCAACTGTCTCTATATCAACTGGTCTTCAGAATCAAAAACAGAGAGCTGAGTATAGATTGGTGGAGTTGGACCATCAGAAAGAAGAACACCATGAAGATGATGCAGTTCTCCACTGATCTTGAAACAATATGGTCCAGTAGTAGCAGTGACAGAGCAGTCAACCTTGACTCCCACAGATGTAAATGCAAATACAGCATTAAAATGTCAGATATTAGTTTTAAAATGTTGGGAAAGCTCAGAATCTATCCCAATGCCAGTCATATATCTTTCTAAGACTGGATGCATTTGAGAATATGGTGGAAGATCAATTTGACTATTTAAGCAACAACTACCAAACTTAGGAGCACAGATAGTAGAGGCTGTAAGTTTTTCACAATCAAAGTGAAGTACATGACATTGTGGACATTGAATATTCATTGGACCAAGTGTCTGAGATTTAAGAGGTTCTTGATAAGGTAGACAGCCTTTTGGAAGTGGACAAAGATTATGGTTCTGATGTAGAAGTTGAGCAGGTGGTGGTGGTGGTGGTGGTGGTAATAGTGGTAGTGATGGTGATGGTGATGGTAGTAGTAGTGGTGGTGGTGGTGGTGATGGTGGTGGTGGTGGTGGTAGTGGTGGAAAGTTGCCATTTTCTTCAGAGTAGTGTAGATGTTGTGTAAATTGCTGAGCAAAGTCATCATCTCTAACTTCACCTTCTTCATTTTCCTGAATAGGTTCTTTCTCAACTTCATTTCTCTATTGCTGAAGATTTTCTTGCCACTGATGCAGTAGCTGTTCATTTGCCTCTTGTATAGCTTGCTCTGCTCATAATTGAAGCTGAGCTTCTCAATGTGCTTCATCTTCTCTTTCCCATTGTTGCTGTTGTTGAGTATTTACTTGCAACTGAGAAAGCAGTAATTGTCATCCTGCTTCTCTTGCTGCATGTTCTTCCTCTAACAGTAAAAGCCTCTGTCGATTTTGATATTTTGCTATTGTAGCATCAAGATCAGGTTCAGGTAAAAGTTGTTGTTCAATATTCTGATGTTGTTGATAATTCTAAGGTCTAGCAGGAAGAGGAGAGATATTCTCAAGTCATAAGATTGGATGATCAAAGTCATCTGGAATAACAGTTTGAGGAATTTGTACAGCTAATAATGCTCCCATATTCACAGGACGATGTATGATAGGTGTTAAAGATAAGGGACATAGTGGTAAAGGAGGTGGTTGCTCATTTCTCCACTCTCAATGAATATCAGGACTTGTCATCTGCAAATGCTCATTATGTTCATTGGCATGTGCAGCTTCACAGCCTTGTTCAGGTGTAACAGGAGTAGAGGAATGGCTCCTAAAAAATAAATTATTAATATATTTAACAGAATATGAATAGATATAAAAATATACTCACATCTTCAAAAACAGAGTCTAATAAATTGAATATCACAATACAACTCAAACACTAACCCAAAATCCAGGAAATATATACAGAATAGCTCTTTGGGACAACCCAATAGAACACAAACTGCAAAAAGAGAATGGACTACAGAATAGCTCTTTGGTTCAAACCAAAAGAATATAAACTGCAGGAGGGGACTATATAACAGAACTCTCTGGAATCTACACAGTGAGTTCAGTGTGCAGTAGGAATAAAGGGAAAACAAAGGGGCCAGTGATCTAACTACACAATCCAATCAGGCAGAAAAATGAGAATTTGGTGCTAGCAGTGACAGTTGATAGTGGAGAGTCAACCTCAAAGAGGAGGGGAAGATGAACAAAACTAACCAATTAACCTCAAAGAGGAATGGAAGGCAATAAAATCAACCAATCTCCCTGCACACTGCACTCAGAAAGAGGTCTCAAGGGCAACTGGCAGACAACTCCTAAGAGAAAGCCAGGTAGTAGAGACTTTACTGAGCTTTACCTTAATCTACAGAGTAAAATACTCTTTACTTCTCACCCTGACCACACTTGTATAGCTACAACAGCTAAGACACACACTTTGCTCTGTTTTAAACATATTAGATAATAATTATAGCTATATAGAGAATTTTCATTACCAAAAGTGGATAGATCGACACTTAAATGGCTTTAAAAATGTTTGATATATGAGTAGGAATTTTATTGGAATTTTACGCGATTTTTCGAGGGTTGTAAGAAGTGTAGAAGTGGTGGTGGAAAAAGAGTGCCATCTACAGCAAGGTATCCACATATGGAAAAAAGTTCAGAGTGCAAAAGTTTGCATCAAATACAGCCTTGAAGTCCGAAAATCTGCATCAAACACAGCCACAGATGCAGCTGGCTGCAGAGTGATTGGATCAATCAAAAGAATACCAAAGCTGATTTGTAAGGTCTGACAAATCCTGACTAATTCTGACTAAAATTTGTCAGCATCAATCTTTGTCCCATAGGACAGGGCCCATGGGATTCCTTGTCCCATAATTTATAGATAGTTATGTAATATTGTAATATATGTCTTTTTAGAACCAGCTTAATTCAAATCTCCCTAGGACTATTAAAGGTCCTTTAATCATGAGGACTCAGTGAAAACAGCTTACTAATGCTGACTAATTCTGATCAATGCTGACCAATTTTTTGTCAGCACTTCAATTGTAGCCCTAACCCCACTCCATTCAGGGCCTGTGGTAATCCTCATCCCATAATTTAGAGGGATAGTTATGTAATATTATAATATGTGTCTTTTTAGAACCAGCTTAATTCAAATCTCCCTAGGACTATTAAAGGTCCTTTAATCATGAGGACTCAGTGAAAACAGTGGAGGATGTCCAGCTATTTTTGGTGCTCTTCCCAGAATGCATCCAACAGTGTCAATGCTCCTTATTCTGACTTCACATGCCCCCCTGCTGTCACTCTCTCTGCATCCAACATAATATCCTTTCACTTTTAGGTCTGTCTCTTCCCACCCACTCTTCCCTTTCCTAAAACTTAAGATATGTTTTTGGGTTCTTCTCCAGTAACTCCCACAGTGCTCTCAGATCAACCAAGGGTCCTCATCATCAATTTCCCCTCAACATCACTTCCCACACTACCAGTGGGGTTGTTAGGCCACATCATTGCTGTGTCCTACCCATTCCACCATCAGCAAGGAGGACCAAGTGTTGTGAGAACCCTCAAAAATCCCTATAGGTGTCTATGTAGACTGCTAGCTGTTGGAGTGGTTGAGGGTTTGAGCCTTTAGCTTGTCAAGACTTATATTATCTTTTGTATCCCTTTAAAGCTTTAATGTATGTTCAGCATTAGAATTGAGGTTTGATTAAGGTTTGAGGATACACAAATAATAATTTATAATAATTTATAGTGGTTTGAAAAATAAACAGAAACTGATTTGAAAATTGATCAACTTTTTTGGTGTGTTCTTGAAATCTCCACCCCACTCTACAAGACATGTCAGTGTGCTTCGAGCTCGATTATGACAGTGCATCCAATACCACTGACAACTTTAATCCTCTTGAATAGATTAGTCTTGACAAAATCTATGATGACAATCTTCCTAGATATGTCAGACAAGCATATGATGAAGCAACTAAAATCCCTTCCAAATATTAGGCCTTCATGACCCCAGACAAAAACATGCCAGTTCAACAGTTTCTGAGCTTGGCCATCCTAAGACAATCCTTTGCAAGGGTAAAAGTAACAAGTCAAAACTTGTTTTTAGAGCATGAAGCTACAGGAGATCCTCACCTTCTCCAAATACATAACATTCCTCCTCAGAGCACACTTACTAAATTAAACAAATTATTGCCACAGGCATGGCTCAACAGTGCCAAAGCTGTTGCAGATTTTTGATACAATGAAGGCAGGAGTCCAATGCTGCTCTAGACAGTACTGTTTTGGAATCAGGTAGTGAAGATGTGGAAGCAGCAGATGGTTTAACATGCAAGTTATGAATGGCTTGAGGGATTAGCAAAGGGGAAACATGGTGAAGAGGTTGTTGGTATAGCCAGGAATGCACTGGAGGTGTTAGACAAGGTAGGGTGGGACTCTGCAACAGTGTATCAGTGGGACACAGTCACAATGTCTAGCTGCACAACAATTCTTGGGAATGAGTGGCTTACTGATGAAAACCTGAGTATAATACTGGAAGAAATGCAGAAGAAAGAATTGAAGAGAGGTGAAGGCATCTATATTGCCAACAGTCATTTCATGGCTTGTCTTGAGGAGTGTGTAGCATATGGAATCAACTTCAAGTGCTCCAATATTCTATGACACATCACATATATTCTCAAATGAGAGAATATAAAGAGAATGCTTTTTCCAATCCTTGTACATCACTCACACTGGGTGGCTGGATTTGTTGATTTCATGAAGTGAGAAATCAGCCACAGTAAGTATCAACTTGCCAATGATCTCAAGATATTACTTACATTTTGTAAAGGGGACTCTTTGTGGATGGAACCTCTAATAGTTGCCCTTGAAGCCTTGTCTTCATAGTTGTTGTTTCAGGGGAAGGGTGCCTTCATGTGCATAGGAAACACACTCCCATGTGCTTCACAAAAAGACAGTTTCAACTGTGGACTGTTTGCCATGAATGCCATTGAGCACCAGTTTGCTGATGTACTCTTGTGGTGAAATTCTACAAGTGTTGACACCATTATCAGTTATGTATTGTTGTTTCTTACAATAGTTCAACATCTCAGCTCACCAGAGGCTCCAACATATAATTCTTTGATATTGTTGCCCCACAATGCTCTTCAAGATATTGATAAGGCCAGGCTGAAGGGAATAGATGAGAATGATGAATGTGAGGGCACAGCAAGAGGTAATAATATTAAGTGAGAGTCAGAAATGGAAGGTAAAGTAACATCTGAAGGTATAAAGGTTGATGGAAGGGTAGATGTTCAGAATTGCAAGGAAACACTGGATCTGCAGCTACAGCTCAACCCATTGGTACCAAAGAAGTGAATGGTTCACCAATTGAATGAGGATACAGTCAATAATAAAGACAATGCCAATTCAGAAGACAACATCTTTATAACTCTGCCAAAGAAGAAGTTTGTTCCTACTAGTCAAAGTCAAAGCAAGTCAGCAATATATGAATGAAAGTGAAGAGAAGCCCATCATAAGGAAACACTTGTGCTAAAGCCTGAAAAGGTCACTAAGTGGAAGATGGCAGTCCTGAACATTGATCCAAAGACTAACTTTGATCTGAATGATACAATGAAGGTCTTCTATAGCATATATGGGGAATGTGTTTTCTTGAAGAGACTATTGGACCATGATTGTTTCAGTGAGCACTGTAAGAAATCCTGTGCTAAAGTGAAGAAGATCAAGAAACAGAAAAGGAATGCACACAGTTCATGCACTCTAGAATCACTGGGGTTTTTCAAAATGCTAGAGCCTCCAAGAGCATCCTCATTGTCCTCTTCAATGTCTTCTTCTCTTACTCCAGTAGCACAACTGACAGCCTTGTTGTCAATTATCAAGCCCCCATCCAAGCCAGCAGTAAAATTGGGACAGGTTGTATTGACAGCAACCTCTTTCAAGGTTCCTTATGACAATCTCTCTGTTAAGCATGATTGGTAGATTATTCATCTACTTCAATGCATATCAGAAGTTGGTGGTAGAGGGGAGAAATTGCAAGAAGTAGGTATAGGAAGAAGTATAGTGAGTTGACAAAAGAGGAAAAGGAAGATGTGTCATAATGGCAGCATGTTTCCCACAAGTAGACATATCAACATAAGTGTCAGCATCTTTATTCGACTTTATGCATCATCTGGATTTTGACTAATTGTGATGAGCCTCAGGCCTGTTCACAATGTATTGTAATTCTCTTACTGAAGTCATTCAAAAATGCCTTAAGACATCTACTACCTAACCTCTAAAACCTGAAGTATGTCAATAAGAAGAACTGCAATAAACTCCTTGGCAAGCTTTATGTGAAAATCTTGGGATTAAAGAAGCTCATTGAGAATTCAATGGGTATCCATAGTCATTTGCTAATAACCAAACTACTCAAATGATCTTCTAGGATTACCTCTATATGAAATATATGCTTGGGATGCTGGATGGCACATATGATGACAAGGTTTTCAGTAGCCTTGTACATGTTGTTGTCTAGTTTCATGATCACAAGGCAAGGGGAGTTGGCTTCCAAAACTTCAAGTATTTGCTTTTGTGAGATGAGATTTGTCAAATTATTCAGATGCATAGTTCAGCTGCTTATTGTGCTTTACAGCAGCATCTACCTGCTTGATTTATTTGTTCTATTAAACACAAGAACTCCAAAGTACCACAATTTCCTCAGGAGATTACTGAGGATGTCTTCATTCAAGCAAAGGCCCACTTAGACTCTCTCAACTATTCTAGTCCTGTTTGCCTTACATGTGATGACACTAAACTTCTCAGCACCTTTCACTTGTACTGGAACACTCAGAAAGAAGCTCACTACCTTGTTAGAGAGATTGATAGGCCTATTCAGTTGTCAGATTCAGCTGACCTACAGAGTATCCTCAAAGAAAATAAAGATTGTAAAGCAACAAAGATGAGTATTTGTACTAAGTATCATGAAATGGTCCTGATCATACTATAGCTCCACCTCTAGACTATTACTCTGTTCAGACCTTGTACAACCCCCCTCGTTGTTGCTGCTCTCTCAATTGCAAACATGCTTGAAGCTTAAACCTTTGCCAAACTTTCTCTTCAGGTTATCAAGGAGCTCATCTAACATAGTGTAAAAGTTGTATCCTATGTCTGTGATGGTGCCAAAACTAAGCAAAATACATAGTGAATTATTGTTGACTCTGCTATATCCTATATTGAGCTTAAGCCCATAATTCCAAGTCCTTGAGAGTGTGTGAGGGCTATCAAGCTTCATATTCCAGTTATTGATGGTCAACCGATCACAACGGCGCAAGATTCAAAATATGTGCTGAAGATGTTCAGGAATAATCTCTTTTCTGGTGCCTATCTACTCACACTGGAAGGTCATGTAGCAGCCTTCAGTCATGTTCTTGACCTCTCCCATGAAATCAACTCTTCTCTATACAAACATAATATGGAATAGCTTGATTGATAGGATGATAACACTACAACATGGCTTTTCTCAGCAGATAACATCAAATCCTACTGTAATAGCAAGCATTGTGGCTAACTGATTGCTATCATTGAATATCTTTTTACATTTGGTGATGTGATTGATGGATATCAGAGTCAGACCATGATGCATGAAGAGCACCTGCTAAGTCTTCTTTGACTTTGCTACTTTGTTGATGCATGGTTGGCTTTTCTTTCATCTGCCAACTATTTCCCTTCTATCCACACCATCTCTTGTGATGCTCTTGAGATTGCCAGCATTATCATTGATGGCTATATCAGTCTTCTTTTCATATTCTGTGATTCTTTGAAGAAGACTGAACTATTGATGCCTTGGTTACATTCAACTGAGATATGTGAACATGTGTTTAGATCTATCTGCCAAATTGTTCCTGACTTTTCATACTTGGATTTTCTCTACATGGTCCCCAAGCTTCACATCAAGATTCATGAGGAGAACCTCTGAAATGAACAGACAATGGCTGATTCAAGGCTTCCAGCTACCAGGTACACTCACACCTACTTCCACATGACTGGTGTCAATGCTTTCAACCTAACTCAGTTTTCATCCAGCACCTGTATCAACTTGATTACTCAAGAGGCTATCGACAAGGTTGACAACCTCATTTTCCTTCTTGGTCTCAATCCCACATGACTTAGAGCCAATCTCTGGCTGCTGGCTGTGCCTGACCTTTACCCATCTATCTCAAGTTGGTTTGACTCAGGTAAAGACCTGAGCCTGATTGCTGCAGAGTCTACTGAGGCTTCTGAACTCATTTCTCTTGTTGATCATGCCAACAACAAGCTCCTGATGAGAGATGATGAGAAGAAAGTCACAAGTCTGACTTGTGCTGCACTGGCATGAGCAGTACAGGATGTGACAAATGTGTACATGATAGTAGTTTGCTTTCTTTGCTTTGACTTCATTGACTTTTCTGCCAGGTCTCAATTTCACCACTCATTGATGGCTGAAGATGATAAAGCATTCTTATCCAATGAGCAATGTGAACTTGCACAGTTCACTGCCAGCTTCCAGCCTCACATCCCTGACATCCACCTTAGTGACAACAAACCAAGTTGGCCTGTTGGGAGAGGTGATATCAAGAGTTGTGATCTCGACCTTAGTCCTCTTTATCAGCTCCAATATGATCATCAGCCAGAGTATGCATGACATTGCACATGAATTTGACCCTCAGTTGAAGAACCCTTACAGAAGGGCAGCACCCAAATCCAGATAATCCAGAAGTTTCACTGAGTGCTCAAGGATCACACTCACTCAGACACAATGGGTGGCCAGGACCAACAAACTCAGTGGACTGGAAACCCAGGTTATACCCGCAATCTGCCAGTGCAAGTTGGGAATGCCAAAAATGCATCACAAGTTGCATCTGCACTGACCAAAAAGGTATTTAGTGGAGTTATTTTGAATTGTTGAGACAACTCATATGTTACCAGGCTGCAAGCCATCATCAGGAGGCATTTTGATGACACAGCATCCCATCCCTGAAGCTCCTTGCAAGTGGCAGCATCACAGATCTTCGATCTCTTGAGAAGGGAGACTATTGTTTTGTGCTTGTGAGAGATAGTATACACATTGGCAAAGGTGAGTATTATCCAGTACATTGCAAGAAATCTGCTGAAACTTGTATGTTCAGTGTTGTTCTTTTATGCAAAAAAGGCAGGCAGGAACTCTCCGCATGGCCTTGTTACTGAACGTCAAGCTGCATGCAATATTTCTGGACTGTCAAATATTGCTATCCAACTTTTCGAGCATAGTTTCGGATGGCATTTCACGTCAATCACTCACGCAACAGCCATCCTGAATGCTTCTGAGTTCAGCCTACTGGCACCCCGTTTTCTCCTCACACTCTTGCTGTCGGAGCCTATAATGAATGGAAACAACAAATTCTCACTCCGTGCACAGGACCAAGAGCTTCTTCGGTCTCTCCAGAATAGCATACATCAAATTCGAGCAGCCATGGAAGAACTAGGGCAGAAGGAAGTTATAACAGAGGACATTTAGGGTATATTTTCATTGTCTAGTAGTACTACGATGTCATAGCTGGAGTAGGCGGTCCAAGGAATATTTTATGGAATTTTTGGCGATTTTTTCGAATTTTTAGAGGTCAGATCCCGAAAATCCGGACAAATTTGGAGAAATCGCCCGAGGTCGGGGGTAAATCCGGACAAATTTGGACCCCTCGACGAGCCCAGTCCGGACAAAACTTTTTCTGGGGGGGGATCCGACCTTTATAGGGATTTTCGGGGGTCCTGTGTTGTGATGGAATGATGATGTGATTGTCCCATATCATAATACATATGGTCGGTCGTGGTCGCATCATAATATGCGAATTTGATTATGGGATTTTACGGTCCGATCACTTATCTCAGAACCGCCCATGTCTCCATGGTAATTACTAGAATTTGTTATATATGTTACAAGAGAAGTGTATTTTCCACGAGGCTCTACTCTTAATCACTTCTCCGATGTGGGCCCAATGGAACAACATTCCTAACCCTCGACAAGTGTATCAGATCATAAACCGTATGCATCGACTAAAAGCATGGATTAGCATTATTTCCCGAAACTGTATTGATACGTCATTGACACTTCATTGACGGTCTCGGGTTGGGGCACATCTTTTATGTCACCTATTTTGCTAGGAAATTCCCTTTTTCTTCGGATGTTGAACGCCAGATCTGGCGTGCAGCATCTCTGTTTGTAGCATCTCAGCCCATTTTACTACTGCTTGCGCCACGTTGGATTAGATCGATGATTCATTCGAGAATAAGGTTCTTTTGGGTAGTTTGTAGCCTTGTCTATGCTGCTGCTCGTCTCTCTATTTACTTTATCGTCTTTTGGTCGATCGAGACGGTCATATAGTCTTTCGAGCGTATTGAACACAATCGACTTACCCATCCCATCGAGGTTCCCATTAGCTCAGCTTTCGTTGAGAAATGTGAAATTCAGTGACTTGAACTGGTTATATATCGCAGGAAAACAAGTACATTTCTGTGTACTGAAATACAAGGATCGAGTCGACGGTCACCGGAATTTGTCCTCGAATTTGGCAAACGTGATCGCTGATAGACAAGGTACTTCCCTGACAGCAAATACATTCTACAAGGAACATCAGCAAATGTCCGGGGCAAAAAGGACCCAAGAAGAAAAAAAAACGCACATCAACCAGTTCACAGGGCATACTCCTCAACGCTAACGAACTCCACCGACTCAATCCAGGCAACAACCCAGCCAACCTAATCCTCACTTCCTCTCCCGCTTCAACCGCACTATCAACAAACACATTCTTCTCCAATCCATCGAACAACACATCAGCAGCACGATCTAAACAATTCTCCAATACCAACGCGAAATCTGATGAACATATCACAGATCGGGTTTCATTCAATAAATTCGTGAATGGTAAATCTGCTGTGTGTGGGTGAGGATTCGGAATTGGTAGGGTTTGGATATCACTGGGTATTGGTGCGGGTGTTAATGATGCTAGAGCTCCGCCAGCTACGCCCGTGCCAGGACCAAAAGTGGCGAAAGGATCGTTGGTGTTGTTGAGTGCGGAGAAGAAATAGTTGGAGTGGGAAAGTTGGGACGAGGAAAGAGATGTTGATGAAGCTTGAGTGTGTTTGTCGGCGGAGCTGGGTCGTGATAGAAGTTCGTCGGTGTAAGCGGGGAAACCACCCTGCGTTAGTACGTGTTGTACCATTTCAGGTGTGGGAGGGAGGAGTGTTGAGAGGAAGCTGTGGAACGCAGACGGGGTGAGGATGCGGTAGCGTGGGTGAGATGGAAGCTTACTTGATCCGGCGTTCGGTGCCTTCGAATGTGATTTCGTGCTCGACGCGTCTTCTGACGTCGCTTATAAGTCGATGAAAGTCCATAATGTTCAGTTTTGTCTTCAGCGAGACCCTGTGAGCATGGTGATCGTTAATCTACGTAGGTAAAGCATCGAATGACGACATACCCGTCGAAAACCTCTTCTACCCCTCGTCGAACACGCTCTCCTACGTCTTTCCATCCCACATGAAGCAGCCACCAGCTGAGCGTAAGATACTTGCTCTCGACGTCCTCGGGTATAGCTTCACTATCTAGATTGTCGTCCTCACCCAAAGAAGCTTCCAGGTTCTGTGACATGAGGTCGCCAAGGGCTTGTCCATTCCCAAACAGAAGATTGCTGAGAGATAGCTCGGCCTCTAGCCGCTCTCGTACACGTTCGTCGCGTTCCTGTTGGAGGACGGAATTAACGTACTTGGCGCGGGCCAAGAGTGTTAGCTGGATTGTTGTAAGGAGGCAGAGGAGGGTAGTTGAGTAGAGAGTGGTGAGGGTGCGAGTGACGGCTGAATGAAATGTCAGAAAGTATGCGTTTGTCGGAATCACAACCTACTGAGCATCTTGACTTCGTTCCATAGCTCCGCTTTCGTTCGGGTGTCCGAAGAGTCCGTCAGTACTGACGAGCTTGTCAAGTTCTCTGACTGGATAGAGGCACACATTAGGTGGTATTCGGCAGAGTGAGAATCGAACGCGCACGATCTGTGAACTATGGAGAGATAGGTTGTCTCTTGATGCAGAAGAGTCGTATGTTGTGGCAGTAATGATAGATTGTGATAACTGTGCTTGAGCACTTTCTGAGGCGTGGCCGCCGTTTCTAGGAACAACACTTGATTCACGTGTCGCCGCATCTGCAAGCGAAAAACTGGTGGAGGCCACCGATACGGATTCATTTTCGGATCGGACATCGTGTTCCTGAACAACGTCAATACTCGAGGAGAGGCTTGACGATGTCTGTGTTGGTTGTCGCGCGTTCCTAGCTTTACTCCTGGCCTGGAGTTCTTTAGTTATGGCTTCGACGTCCATATTCTCGAGTATTTGATCTCCTAATGTCGGGAGAAGCGCCAGTACGGTATAAGAAACATCATCCTGTGTCTGCTGAAAGCGACGGTTAAGGCTGAGCAAAGGTTCAGCGAAATATTTCTCTGATGTTTTGAAAAGAGACACACCTGTCCTTTGCAGCCCGTTCTTGTTCAATCCGAGCCTTGACTTCATCAAGACGGTTACTTATGTAGAGTTTTGCAAGGTACAAGCCCCCAACAAAGCCCGCGGTTTTCGTAATACCAGCTCTGCGGTCACTGACGTACGTTTTGAGGGAGGCAAACATTATTGAGACGGGTGCCGGCGACTGGCATTGGTTAAATGGGTGGCCTGTTCACCGGAAACACATGTCATGATGTGCTTGGGGTTAGGGTTTCTTCGCACCCGATGCCGACCCAAACAAACCAAGCTTGCTCCTTTACAGCTTCGTCTACTGTTATAATGGTATGTCCTCCGTTTCTCTCTCCAAGGTGACACTGACTTCAGTGCTTTAGGGTGGTGGTGCTAGATATCCGTACCCGAAATACGTCTGGTCGCCCGCAGGTACGTGACCCGCGAGTGACAAGCTTAACCGTCTCACCCCGATATAGGAGGCTGGTGGGTCCGTCCCTCGAACTGGGCTTCGAACACTGCAATCGCTTGTGGAGGGATCCTGGCGGTTACGTATGCCGTATGGCAAGTCAGTGCTGACCATGAAGTGAGCTGCCCTAGCCATGTTACTGGCTTCAGCGACTTGACATTTCATCGACAATCGCTTCATTCCTTCTATGTTGGTCAGTAAACATCGTGCTCGTCATTAAGCTGACTGCTGATGCCCTTCCAATAGTGGGCCAAAGAGTACAGACACCGAAAACTCGGCTTTGAGGACGGCAAGGAATAAACTTACTCGACGTGTTCATAACCTGCACATTCTCGTCATAATAGATCACATTCCAGCTCTCCATCGGTGTCGGAAGGTCGGAAGGTCTGCAAAGTCATGTTATACATGTGGAAGATCCAACCTCCCCATTTTGTCATATTGTCTGTTAACACCCTCCACTCATTTCATCCCACTGGGGTGCTGGCTGGATTTTCTCCTTCAAACATGCTGGCTTGGGGATGAAACACCTTATACAATTTGTTTAACATTCAAATCTTGTCAGGCTGGACTTGTACTCTCATGTTTTGATCGCATTCTGTCTTTCTACCTCCCTCTTTTCGGATTAACACGAGGGCTATTAGGAACGGGCCGAATGCAAAGTATGAAACCCTATTCATGCAACACAAGCTCTGTTTAAGTGCAATTGCGCGGACAGCACGCGTCTGCCTGCTGGCAAGGCTTGTGGCTGTGTGGCCTTGAATGGATGTTTCGGCGTTCTCATTCAGGAATGAGTGTGCGTATTTAATCTTGCGATGTAATTCGCGTTGATACTGATATGGGACGCGTCTCAGATCCCCGCCCTATCTCTTTCTTGTTGCTGACCAACTTTCTTTGAGATCCAACGCCATGACTGGATACGGATCTTATCTCAACCTGTGCGAACACGTTGCGGAGGTGTGCTCCTCATTCACCTCACTCATTGAACTAATGATCATAATAGTGTGTATTCTTAGGTCTCCTGAGATGCCGCCCCGCTATCTATAGCGCTATGATGCGCTATAAGACCGCGCAGACATGTGTCTAGCTCTCTCACTCTACCTTTTGCTTTCACTATCTCTCTCTCTCTCCAAGTGTTCTCTCACAAGACCTAAAATAATTGTCTTCAGCCTCAATGGCTTCTGAGGAATCATCCGTCTCTCGACCTCCACGGCAGGAGCCAGACCTAGAGACTGTGGCCCTCGCTAAATTGACACGCAAAACCGTTGAACGGTTGGCTCCGTTTTGTCAAATCCGACTTCCGTACGTTTTTACCTTCCACGTCACAGCTTCTCGTTGACCTTGTCCTTTTATATCGTCTGACAGACCTGAGACTTCCCGCCCCCCGCTTGCGCCGAAAACCAACAGTAAAATCCTTCGCTTGATCCAGGCAGTTGACACCAGCATGTTGGTTGCACAGATCGGGTATAGACTTGCAAGTGACGCTGCGTCTCTTTGTGACCCTTTCGCTCCTTCGAACCAAACGGCGCCCGGTGCCAAGTATTTTGCGGGACTTTCGTCACCTGAGATGCTCCAAACAATGGCTGCCCATGGTCATGGTCATTGTCTTAAGACGACGGAGGCCTTCAGGGATGTCCAACAAGAGATTTACAAAGTTAGTACTCTCTCTATTGTCGGGAGTGTCGTCATCACACGGACGTCATTCTTTCATTTTTTTTGCAAAATGAATTCGATAGATTGCTGCGACGACGAAAGACAACGAGACAATTGTTCTCGTTCCTCAAGACCCTCAGCAACGTGAGCATCTGCCTACCCTCTTCCACCATGTCATGCCATCATTACCGGAGTCTAATTCGCCCCAAATCTACCCACAGCTGCTACGCGTCGAATTTCACTCAAGGACGTAGGAGCAAGTCTCGTCGCGAACCTCAGCCTTCTGGAACGATTTTCTCGCAGTGTGCTCGACTTGACATCATGGTGGGAGTGGCTAGAAGAAGAGCTCATGTCACCGAATTCCACTTTATTGCCCTCCATCGAGAAACGCGATGCGGATTTGTTCGCTCGGTGGAGTAAAATCAAAGGCGCTTATTTGGATTATTACAACACGGTATGTGGACCGCACCTTGCTTGAACGGATGACGTTGACATCATACTGACGCGTCGGCGTTTGCGGTTTCCAGATACGCGTCGTATACGCGAGGTACCCGCAACTATTCACCACGTCAAGTTCGGCATGGCAGTCAATTAGCTCCGTTCCTCCTGTACCTAGTTCTCCTGGATCGTCGTGGGACGGGAGTTATGAAGACCTTGGTACGGCACAAGGAGCAGAGTTGGTTGAAGAGGCGCGGAACTCGTCGCGCGATCTTTTGAATTTGCCGAATAACGACTCGGAGAAGGAAAGGGCGAGGGAGACAAAGAAGAAGAGGGATGATGAGAATACGAGACGGGTAAAGGCTATCGCGGTGAAACTTGGACTTGTGAAGTTGTTTGAGAAGGAGGGGAAGAAGGGAAAGGAAAGGGAGAAGAAGGTTGATGAAAATCCGGTAATTGATGTCAAGGGCTCCGACGGACGGGTACCTCAACAAGAAACCAAGCAAGCACTGGTATCAGAGAAGGTACCTGAGCCCACCACAGTTGCCCCTGATGCACCGGTGCCTGGCCCCTCTCAGCCTCGTCAAGAGAAGGAAAGCTTCCAAGCCGAGAAAGAGAGGCAGGGGAACGGCACGATCATTGAACACAACACTCAAATCACGGTCTCAGTTGGCGTGGAATCGAAACCGGAGTCGTCGAAGCACGAGAAGGAGGGAGGGATGGCCAAGTTGTTTGCAGCTGTGAAGAAGGTTTTGGGATGTCAGTCGGACTCTGGTATGGAAAATTAGTGGTGTGTCCGTTGTGTGCATTTATTTATTGCCTCATTTTTCGATGTCGTTCTGTCGGAGTAATGGTGTTGTATTTATTGTATCGTATACCTTGATCATGTAATAGGACTCAACATGTTAGTGGATGGTGCACTGGTTGCGCTTTCTAATTGATCGTATTCAGGTTTACCGTTCAGGGTCCTGTCAAAGATGCGCCGTGATATTGTTCGGCATCAACCCTCCAACGCTGAACAATGCTCATCGGACTTGCGGAGCTCGCATACCAGCATTCTCCGCAACGTCGTGCAGCCTCGTTTTTTTTTTTTTTCATTCGTTAGCCCAGTCGCTGACTCACCTTCCGTGTGCGATGAGAGCTGTTCATGAGGCCTGCCTATCGCTGCTAGTTCCCCTTTCCTTCACTTGATGATTCTACTCTTCTGGCCGTTCCGCACCAATTTAATATGGGTCCCATTCCATGTTACAATATCTGAATTTGGTCCGGAAGTCCTGATTTGAGAGAAATGGTAATTTTCTTAGTGATCTGGTCTTACGAACGCTTCTATTCACCTTATACTTTTGAACATTCTAGCATCGGAGGTTCCAAATCATCCTTTTCTTCCGAACGAGATAGCGCTGGATCATAATGCCTGCAGAAGGTGAGTGGCTGGCTTTTGAGGCGACCGATATTGTTTCTCTAACGTTCCTTTCTACAAAGCTGTCCTTCGCGGTTACACTGTTTTATGGGCATCTCTAAATTCCTCAGTCGTTCTATGACGCCAATAATTGTTATCTCACACAACTCGATCTTCTCCGGCACGAGGCAGGACCCTATTTCCCATTGGAATCTAGGTGGCTTCCATTGCGGAACGATCGCACTGTAATAGACCCGAGATAACGTCCTACCCCGAAAACTCTAATTCAAATTCCGACATCTTCTTTGGCAATAATTGTTTAATTGTTTACTCGACTCTCATTGGTCACCCAACTCGGCCTGTGGACTCTGCAGAAGCGAATGGATGTGAGTCTAGTGCCAATCACCCGGACGTGGATCAACAAACACAAGAGCCTCTCTGCCAGCCCTGCAGCGAAGTTACGTCAGGCATGGGATTCCAGATTCTGGCTCTAAACGAAATGGCTGTCGACTTCGCTGAAGGGCCGATTGAATCCCTCTGGAGATTTTGCATGGCATTCTTCAGTATCAGACCCAAAGGTCGCATCAACTAAGGTAACTTATTACTGCGTCGAATCCCTGATGGTGCTCAAAGAGCCCGGGTTAAGATTGTCGCTATTTCACGAATATATTGTTGCCAAAATTCGGTCGATCGAACCCCAAGACAAGAAGGTATTTTACCTTCTGCTGGAGTGTACAGCCGGGCAGTTGAATACGCAGAGGAAGAGATCATGACAGAAATTGATATCATATACGAGGAGAAGGATGAAGAGACTTTATCCCATGCACCGGACCGTCAGATGGAGGATACGATGTTTAATCCCAAGAGGGGAGGGAGCCGCACGAGTACATCGAACATCCGGAGTCGAAATACGGATGATAATCTGTACGATCGGCCCGGTATATTCACTGCCGCTGCCAATCTCACCAGCACTTCTTCTGAATCAAGCTCGGGCAATTTCCTCTTAGCTGAAGATTGGGATTCTCGATCGCCCTCAGAGAGCCCCGGATGATGTTCCCATTGCAGAGATTGTCTTTTGTCCGCCACCCGAGAGACGAGAACTCGGAGAGGCCAGATGCTCCGACGTTTGTTCTCAGTAATACTGCTCTTGGTACTAACGTTATGAACCAGTCTATAGTCGACTTTCACCTTTCCTCACAACCGCC
>KQ962894.1:33635-46011 GCA_001563735.1 Leucoagaricus sp. SymC.cos
GTAGGGAAATCTCTGAATCTGAAATGCTCATCAGGTTCAGGGGCAGCTTCAGGACTTGATCGAGAAGTAGTAGTCTATGGATGCTAATGCATGTGACCACCAGGTATCCTGATCATGTGATGCAGAATTAGATAACTGTACCAGTCAAGGTTTGGTTGAGGGTCACTCTTCTGTGTTTCAGGTTCTGTAAATGGAGTCAACTGCGGATACCAATCAGGGGTATGCGTCTCTCTCATTGGGGAATCATGTGGTAGAGAGGGAGATCTCAATCTGCATGAAGAACCATAGCTCAAAGGAGTGGTCTCATGAGAAGGTTGTGAAGGAGTAACACTAGGTCTATGAGGCGGTGAAGCACTCAGACCAGGTGCTGTAGAAGGTGCTGGAAGCGGAGGCAGTCCAGGCATGGGACGCAAGGGACCAGCTGGAGCAGGAGCCAGAGTGGGAAGACGCTGTGGATGGCTAGGCTGACTTGGTCTCAGCCTCTGTGGAAGGTCCATAGGATCTTCTGGAACAACGTCATCACCCGAAGGTATACTAGGAACTAGTGGAGGAGGTGGAGCTTCTTTTAAGTCTCGATAAGACTTTCCGGCACAATGAGGAAACCACTCTTCATCAAATAATGCTGTCGGACTCACAAAAATAGAATTATTGTGGGTATGTCTCATAAAGCGATACACTTTAGAGCCTTGCTCATATCTCAGAAAGATCATTGGTTCTGATCTTGCGCTTAATTTATTTTTGCACATTTCTTCAGGGATAAAGACATATGCGCCGCAGCCAAATACCTTAAGATAACTTATATTGGGCTTATGCCCAGAAGCCTGTTCAATTGGAGTTTTCCAGTTAAGATGTCAAACTGGAGTTCTATTGTAAATATGAACAGCACATACTACCGCAAATTTCCAAAGGTTTTCAGTGAGGCAGGCATGGAGTCTCATGGACTTGGCTTTAGCAACAAGAGTTTGATTCAAGCACTCAGTGCGTCCATTTTGTTGGTGCACAAAAGGTGCAGACATCTCATGAGCAATTCCAAACGTGTTCAACAACGTTTTAAATTCCTGAGATAAAAACTCTCCCCCCCGATCCATATGGAGTCATTTAATCATGAGACCACTCTACTTCTTAATGAGTGCTCTAAACTCCTTAAAAGTGGCTAATGTCTTGGATTTATGTCTAAGGAAGAAAACCCAGGCATGGAAAGAATAATCATCAAGAAGGGTGAGACACCACTTCTTCCGATAATAACTTTCAGTCAGGAACTCAAGGAGATCAGTGTGGATCAATCCAAGATATGTCGGATCATGCTTCTCTGAAGAGGAGAAGTTTTGCTGGTGCATTTTTCCAAGAGCGCAACCAGGACAGATTGGATCTTTGCTTGGAATCTCAACGTTAGAGAAACTGGAGGTATTTTCGGAACAGTGCCTGAGAATATTTCTTGAAGGATGTCCGAATTGACAGTGCCAGATGTCATAGTCAGTGTCTCATATGGTCATCGCCACATTGATCAAAGACCGAACAATGTTGCAATGGACCCAATGCAGACTTTTCCCTTTTTGTCATGGTTTAGCCACTAAGAAGGTACTACCTGACTTGTCAAGAATACAAGTCTCATTTTTACTTGCTTTGACTCTGAAACCTCGTTGCATAAAGGTACCGAGGGAGAAGAGGTGATTTGCCAAACCTAGAATGTGAAATACTGGCCATAATGTTACGGTCTTTAAATTACTACCGACCTTGATCTCAATCAGAACTGACCCACATCCAATCACATTAAGAGGTGCCATTTTATTGGCTGTTTTATACACACTGAAGTTACTGGGAGAATACTTGGCAAAATCTTCTATGAATAGGGTAAAATGGCATGAAGCACTAGAGTCTAAGAGTATGTGGTCATCAAACTTATAATTCCCACATGAATAACAATCATGAATAATATTATTCTCAGAATTACAATCTGTGATCATAGATACAAAAGGTACATGATCAAGTGAAGATAGAATTTGTTCAGGGCAGCCCTGATCAACATATGAGTCCATATATACAAAATTGTCAATCAAGTCCATTACATTCTGTCTATGAGAGTGTCAAACTCCATGTGGTACCCAAAGGGGCAGCACTGACAATCCCTCCTTGACCTTTTACCACCACCTTCCCTTTTGGGAACATGCTGAGGGGGTCATCTCAAGCATCGCTCGACAGCCTTCAGGCTCTCTTTGTTGGCCTTAACTGGTCAACACACTTTGTGATGACCTTCAGGTCATCGTCTCTCTTTTCTTTCCGACCTTCAGGCTAGCTGGTCCCCATGGTGGCATGGATTCATCTATGTCATCCTGATCCCCTTGAAGTTCCCATACATTCACTGGCAGGTCCTTAGATCCTGGTAATGTCCTCTCTTGTCAACACCGTCGCTTTGGCGACATCTCTGCCTCTTGGGCTAGTCCATAGATCCCCAAGATTCTTATCACCTTCAATACTTGGCCCCTACTGCCTGATTTCAGGATTCTAAGGCTCCCTGGGATACCAACAACCTCCACCACCACTGGCACCATCTGCTGGTGGTTCACTTTCTCTTCTTTTCCCTGCTCGCATGTTGTCGTTACACATGCGGGCCTCATTTTCAACACACATCCACTGTGCTCTCAACCCTCCACCCAGCCATGTCATTGGCTACAGCTCTCCTATTTCATTCCATGCTGTGACATCATCCACAGTACTCAATTAGTTGATCAAATGGTCTGGCCATAGTCTGGGCCTTAGCTATAGGCCCCCCTTCTTCTTCAACGCTTGTCATTGTTGAGGCAGCATATTCGCCCCTTCGGGCAGCCTCAGGCCAACCCCCCCGTTCTGTAAGCTTTCAGACTCTGGACTTTTCCTGGACTTTCATCTTGGACTCTCGACTCTTCCTTGGCTTTTTGTCTTGGACTTTTATACTTGGGCTTTCGCGCCCTTTAATCCTTTCCTACTGATGTCACCACACTCCTTGGGAAAGGGCATTGATGATGTCAGTCAGTTTATATATACGATCAGCTTATTTATGGAGACTTGAAGGAAACAGCTCTTTTTATTCCCAGTGGCATGCTCTGGCAGGCACGTTGCCGCATTCGAGGTCCTCCCAACCTCACCTTTTCATGGATAGTATGACTGTCTCCCAGTGACTCTAGTCGTTTCCTCTCATCTGGGCACTTTGGTACCTCTTGTACTTTTATAGTGGACATTCAGAGTTGAGGGTTTCATCCTAAGCTACCTGGTTGCTTTAGCTAGTTGGTAGGTAGTTTTAGGCGTGGACTGCAATTGAGCACTGCGTAATAAATTGTTGATTAAAAAAAAAAGAAAAAAAAAGAAAAAAGGGGCAGCACTGACAGGCGGGTTCCTGAGTCAACCCTTGGGAGCAAAGGTGCTTGACCTCGGCATGTTGACCTTGGATCGTCCCATCGTCTAGGCTGTAATTGGGACTGAGAGATAATGTTAGGAATAATCATACATGAGAATAACTTAAATACACACATATAGTTATCATCACTGTAGTCTGATGCATCATCCCCAAGCAATATCATATCAGCATTGGAGGCAGAAGTCAGAGGAGGAAGTGCATTCATGGGCAATTGTGGAGGAGGAAGAGAGATAGCAGCTGGGCGCAGTGATGAGGGAGCACTGAAGAGGGGAGAGAAACCACAAGTGGTGACACTGGGGACCAAAGTCGTAGCCCCAAGTCTCTCATCCCACAAATCAAGTGCTTTCTAGCCTGCAGCCTGGTAGCATATCTTCTTAAATTTGAGCCTCTTGACAAGAGACTCCCCCACTGGGGTACTGAGGCATTCTGCCAGTAGATGTGGTGGAACAGCGGACTCAGCAGTCCGTGATGCCCTTGCATCATTAATCTTCTGCCAGGTCGAAGGACCCAAGACTTTGGGATTCAAAATGATGGCCAGACTAGCGACCACAAAAGCACTGGAAGTGACATAGGTATTACCTGTGTCTGGAGCAGCTGCAGCAACAGCCTGTGAGACAAGCTCAGCATCAGCAGAGTTGGCCTGCTGGCCCTTACTTCCTTTTCCATGCTTGCATGGCTTCTTCTTCTTATCCCCTCCATCCAATCTGGAAGGCTGTTGGTTCCCAGATGGAGGACTGGGATTGGCTTTCCCCTGCTGCTGTCCTTGCAGACGTTGCTGCTGCTGCTGCTGCTGGGGGCGCTGTTGCTGCTGCTGGCCACCCGAAGGGCCAGCGCATGACTGCTGCTGCCAATTAGGGTTTGACGAACTCTTATACCTCATGCCAGCACGTGACATGTTAGCCTCATGTGTATGGACTTGATGCTGATGCTGCCATTGGGTGAGAATGGCAGACTGGACTGATTGATATGTAATATTTGCAAGAGGGTGAGTTTGAAGATAAGTGGAGACAACATAGGACCATTCTCGAGGTATTGCATTCAATAAATTCATAGCATGAACAAATTCAGGGATTTGGATTGGAGGTGTAGACCTCTCCAAATGTGAGTATGCATTCTCTAATAGTGCAAGCTATGAGGATGGCTCAACATTGGAATCGATGTGAAACGATACCATGATTTGATAGTTGGCAAAAATAGTGGCAACGGAGCGAGTACCAAAAAGAGTTACAAGATGAGTCCAGAGAAGTGGGGTAGAAGCCTGATTATGATGAAGAAGATGGCTGGAAAGACGATTGTTGATCATTTCACATGCCATTCGATTCAGCAAATTCCAATTGGCTTGTGCCTCAATGGAAGCTGTAGTAAAAGTAGCTGGCTGCATGGCAGCGGTGGCTGTTGCAGTGATGGCAGGCTGATTGATTACCAAAAGTGGCAATGGCATGGTGCCATCTGTGATATCGAAGGCAGTATATGCCAATCCAGGGAGAGTCATTATTGAGAGAACATTCTCTATCGATTCGGACCACTCAACCCAGTTTTTCTCACCAACAAGGACAGGAATACCAGAGAGGAGCAAGAAAGTGGACATTGTGATCTTAAATAAAACCTAAATCAGTGATCTATCCGAATTAACGAAATAGAGCAATTATAGGCTGCCAGACCATTCGCCTAAAGTGCATAGGGAATAAAGAATGAGCAAGTTGCAGAGTATGGCAGGAACACTGTCAACAACTGACAACAAGTTCCGACTACCCCAGCATGTTGGTGAGTGTCCAGGACATCTCAGCGACAACACACTTGGCGGTCAGGGCCCATAACCTGTTGAAAGCAGTCTAAAGTGTAGCACAGTGCTAGGAGAAAGACGAACTAGTCACTTATGTTAAAGACAGTAATAGAGGCTTGAAATATAAGCGAGGTTGAGAGAGCTAGTAGAGAACTCAAGTATAGCACAGAGAGGATGTAGATTCACTAAAGAGTGACAGTAGTTTGTAGTTACTTATATACTAAAAAGAAAGTGTACGTGTAAGCGATAACAATCTACCTACAATAAGTCGCATGTACTACTACAGCAAATAGCACAATAAGCAGTTGCTATGGAGTCCTAGGGTACAATAATGCATGGCATAATGCAGGAGTCCATAAGCTATTGTCTATGATGTCATAATAATGTCGTGAAAGAATAAGGGTACCCTAGCGGTACACACGCTAATAATAGAACAGGTGCATAGAGTGTTTACTTAATTCAACACTAGGACTGTCCTTAACCACATCTAGGTGCACGAGCTTTCTCTCATGTCCAAGCATCTCCACACACATACCATCTGTTTGAAACATCACTATTTTACAATGATTATTTCTGCATTGTACTACATCCTCATAATTAACTTAGTTGCCATATGGAAAACCTTCTGAACCCACATTGATATCACTTTAAGTCAAAGGGTCACTCATATTTAAAAGATTTTGATTACTATGGCATGCCATTTCAGCAAGACAGAGGAGGAGTTGCTGAGCCAGAGGTTCCTGCACCAGTGATACACTAACAATGAACATCCACACCATCGATAAGCACCAGGGCTAATTGCGTGCATCATCAAGAAAGCTTGCTAATACAGGCTAGAATACTGTTGTGTCTTCCATCCAGGCTTTGACAATCTTTACCTGTCTACTTTCTTCCATTGTACTCTCCTTGTTATGCATGCAAGTCTATGCTCAGTTCTAGGTGCTGTTGGTATCAAACAAAAGGGACCACCTAAACCATTGCCCTCTGTGCACTGGTTTGATGAATACACGATAGCTGACTTCTGGGGACAACCATTCAGTATGTATTATCTCCAAGGTGAGGAGCATGGCTTGGAAGCTTGGTATGTTGTTGAACTCCGTGTTATGAGGCAACGATTACCAAAGAAAGATCCTCCCAAAACGTGTTGCGAATATGTTGTCACCATGGTTGCCAAGTCCAGACTGTGCAATCCTACTGGAAATGGTTATCTTGTGTTTGAGAGGATTAAAGATAGACAGCCTACAATGGGGTGGGACCCTGCTGGCACACACCCAGATTGCACAAGGGAGCGTGAGGTCTTTGAAGAAAGGAAGCCTTTTGAATCAACAATTTACACTGACGAGGACTTTGAATCTCCTCACCTTGTCCAATACCGTCACACCTATTGAATCTGACTTCTTCTTCCCTGAGGGTGTTGTGCCCAAGTTTCCAACACTTTACGTCTGGGAGTTGGTCTACATTGCGGCATGTCTCAATCAAGTGAAGGAGTTGTATTATATTTTCCCTAACACAGTTCATTGGTTATCCGGCATGCTCATTCATATATGTTGTGCTTGGACTGGGACAGACTTGGTCTTGTATCATCATGATGGGAAAGGCTCCGTCACGATTCCGGCTACTCAGGAGATGCAAGACTGGTACAAGCAACAGCAATGCATGATGGAGAGCAAGTTGAAACTGAAGGAAAAAGAGAAGGAAGACTATTCAGATGTCATAAGGATTATCAAGATGCCACGTAATACTACAATCAACGATCTCGTCGAGACATATTGGGGGTTTGGCAACGAATACATAATACTACAATCAACAATCTCATTGAGACATATTGGGGGTTTGGCAACGAAGAAGATGTAAGCTAATGAGTATCTTTACTATCCACTCTAAGTAAACTATCACACATTTTCAGGTCATAGGATATTTCGAAGGCCTGGAAATCATGGAGAGAGAACATCAGATGGAACTTGACCACGAGGCTTACTTACAAGTGAAGAAGATTGATGAAGGAACCGAGAGGGAAGTATGCAAAATCATAGAAATGAAAGCGGCTGAGTATAAGGCAGAGAGAGAAGAGTGGCTACAGAAAAAGGCGCTTTTGGCAGTGAGGCAGAAGAAGGTTCAGATTGCTAATGAGAAGGAGGATGCAGTGAGGAAGGAGTTGGAGGAGAAGAAGAAAACAAAGCTGAGAGTGTCATGAGGATTGGACGGAAAGTTGAACAAGGGTGACTCGACCTCAACAGCAGATGAACAAAAGGTGAAGGCAATAATAGTGATAGCGCTGAAAGACTCAAAAGAAGGTTCAGCTCTGACAAAGGCTGAGAAGAGACCAAGGCAAGAGGACACAGGCACCAGAGCACTCGAGAGGACTTCAAAGCTGGAGGCTTCAGGTTCTTCAGAGAAGAAGCGGCCCAAGGAAAGGGACACAAAGAAGTCTGACAGCATAACTTCACGTTCACAAGACACCAGGGTCTCTAAAGGTGTCAGGTTTGCTGATGTGGAGGAGACTGTATCTAAAGAGGTCACTGCAAATACACCACATGTAAAGAAGAGAACAGAAGTTGGGTCATCAGGAGATTGTTAAGAGGTGGAATTCTCGCTTCAAGATGATG
This sequence comes from Leucoagaricus sp. SymC.cos, assembly GCA_001563735.1. NCBI lineage: Eukaryota > Fungi > Basidiomycota > Agaricomycetes > Agaricales > Agaricaceae > Leucoagaricus > Leucoagaricus sp. SymC.cos. The sequence continues at coordinate 41,416 of KQ962894.1, forward strand.
TGACTTTGTCGAAAAAGGAACTGTCTGTTGAAAGCAGAATAAAGCATAGCACAGTGCTAGGAATAAATGAACTAGTCACTCACATAGTTGTCAGTTAGTAAAATGAAGTATAAGTGGAGGTTGGTGTAGAGCTGCTAGAAACAACGATAGAATGCAGAGAGGATGTTATTCAACTGAAGAGCGATAGTGGTTTGTAGTTACTTATATACTAAAAGGAAAGTGTATGCATAAGCAATAACAATCTACCTACAATAAGTCGCATGTACTACTACAGCAAATAGCACAATAAGCAGTTGCTACAGAGTTCTAGAGTATAATAATGCATGGTATAATGCAGGAGTCTGTGAGCTATTGTCCATGATGTCATAATAACGTTGTGAAAGAATAAGGGTACCCTAGCAGTACACGCACTAATAATAGAAGAGGCACATAGAGCGTTTACTTAATTCAACACTCCCCCTCGCTCAAGCGTCGGTGTGACAATGAAGTCAAGCAGACCTAGACTCAGCGTCTTTTTGGTTGATTTTTATATTCCATTTCTCAATGGTATATTTTCCTCCAATGATCTCAAGGCCATAAGCATCCCTAAATTTTTTGAATTTTTCATAGCCGAGATTTTTGGTGAGAAGATCAGCTGGATTAAGTTTTCCCTCGATGTGTAAGGGCACGATCTTTTTATCATTGACTAGATCTCAAATGTAGTGGTAGTGGACATCAATATGCTTTGAGCATTTTTCTTGTGCAGGGTTTGAGCTCAAGAAGATAGATCCCATGTTGTCACCACAGAGAGGAAGAGTGGGAAGCTCATATCTGAGTTCTCTAAAGAGATTTTTAATCCACATTAACTGGCATGAGGCTTCAAAGAGCGCTACATACTCAGCTTCAGTAGAAGAAAGTGCTATGACTGATTGGCGATGGGAAGTCCACATCACTGCACAGGAGCCAATAGAGAGAAAGTAACCAGAGGTGCTCTTTCAAGTACTAGGATCACTAGCAAAATCTGAATCCGAATAGCATATAATACCCTCTTTCTTAGCACTATCAATAGTCAAGCAATAATCTCTCATTGCCAAGAGATAGCGACAAATATAATAGGCTTTTTGAAGGTGATCCTTGGAAGGATTTGCAGCGTGTTGAAACAACTTAATAACCATGAATGCAATATCTGGGCATGATCCAATCATCAGGTATAGAAGGGACCTGATCACCTGCTGGAATTGGGAATGTAATTGGGGATCGACAGGGCCATTATTAGGCAGCGGCTGATAGCCAGCTGGGAGAGGAGTTTGAGCCAAGCAGTTTTGACACTGAAACGCTCAAGAACTTTATTGAGATACCTGACTTGATCAATAAAGATCCATCTATTTTTGTGATTATGAGTGATTTGCATGCCAAGAAATTCCTTTATTTCTCCTTGATCATGACATTCCCAACACTTCATAAATTGAAGCTTCTTTTCCTGAAGGAGGGCGACGTTCTTGCCCATGAAAAGCACATCATCAACATAGACGATTGTGTAAACATGTGAACCAGTCTTTTCATCAAGATAGATGTAGACACTGGCATCAGATTTACATCGCTTAAAGCCAAATTCGAGCATACTCTTAGTAACTTCTTGCCACCAGACTAAGCCAGCTTGCTTAAGGCCATATAATGCGTAGTCTAGTTTCCACACTAATTTTTCCTTTCCAGAGATATGAAATCCTTCAGGTTGCTCTATGTAGATCTCCTCATCCAGTTTGCCATATAAATAGGCAGTTCTAACATCAACAGACTCAATGTTCATATCTTCAAGCACAGTGAGCGTGAGCATGACATGAGTCATTTCATAGCGAACAACTGGAGAAAATAATTCATCATAGTCGATACCTTTAACTTGAGAGAAGCCACATGCAACAAGTCGAGAACAAAGACATCCATCAGACTTTTTAAGGAAGACTCATCTATTTTTAATTGTTTTGCAATTTGCAGGGAGTAGGACTAAGCGATATACCTGATGCTTCTTCAGGGCATCAAGCTCTTCTTTGCATGCATTAAGCCATCGAGTTCATTCTTCAAGTGGCAACCTTTTAAGGTTGGCGAAGACTTCTCATCCAGATATTTCACTGAAAGCTGGCAAATATGCAGCGTTTAACAGCATTTTCATACAATTTACTCCCCTCTCTTTCACAATCTGTGCTATGTCCAAATCAGGCCTGTCATTGAACCTACACCAATATTCATATGGTCATAAGTGATCTCTTTGTTCATCAGTATCCTGCAGAGCAGATCGAGATCCATGGGAAGTCCAATTAATGGGTACTTCCACTCCAGGAGGAATGAAAATGAATGATTGCCGAGTGCTATCAGAATTCAATGAGGGGCAAGAAACTTGGCCAGACCTCATTTTTGGGGGATCTCTGGTAGGGAAATCTCCAAATCTGAAAGGCTCATCAGGTTCAGGGGCAGCTTCAGGACTTGATCGAGGAGCAGTAGTCTGCAGATGCTGATGTATGCGACCACCGGGTATCCTGATCATTGGACATGGGATTAGATAACCATACTGGTCAAGGTTTGGTTGAGGATCACTTTCCTTCTATGTTTTGGGTTCTGTAAATGGAGTTGACTGTGGGTACCAGTCAGGAGTATGCATCTCTCTCATTGGGGAATCATGCGGCAGAGAGGGAGATCTTGATCTGCATGGAGAACTATAACTCAAAGGAGTGGTCTCATGAGAAGGTTGTGAAGGAGTAACACTAGGTCTATGAGGTGGTGAAGCACTCAGACTAGGTGCTGTAGAAGGTGCCGGAGGCAGAGGCAGTCCAGGCGTGGGACGCGAAGGACCAGCGGGGGCAGGAGTAGGAGTAGGAGCACTAGGAGCTTGACCACTTGACTGACTCGGCTGACTTGGCCTCTGTAGAAGGTCCATAGGGTCTTCTGGAGTAATGTTATCACCCAAAGGTGTACTCAGAAGTGGTGGAGGGGTTGCAGACTCTTTCAAATCTCGATGGGATTTTCCAGCACAATGAGAAAACCATTCTTTGTCGAATAATGCCATGGGACTGACAAAGATAGAATTATTGTGCATGTGTCTCATAAAGCGATATGCTTTAGAGCCATGCTCATATCTGAGGAAGATCATGGGTTCAGATTGAGTGCTTAGTTTATTTTTGCACAATTCCTCTGGGATAAAGACATATGCGCCACAGCCAAATACCTTAAGATAACTTACATCAGGTTTTCAGCCTGAAGCCTGTTCAATTGGAGTTTTCCAACCAAGATGTCAAACCAGAGTTCTATTGTAAACGTGTACAGCACATGCTACCACGAATTCCCAAAGGTTTTCAGCAAGGCAAGCATGGAGTCTCATGGACTTGGATGGGATTTTCCAGCACAATGAGAAAACCATTCTTTGTCGAATAATGCCATGGGACTGACAAAGATAGAATTATTGTGCATGTGTCTCATAAAGCGATATGCTTTAGAGCCATGCTCATATCTGAGGAAGATCATGGGTTCAGATTGAGTGCTTAGTTTATTTTTGCACAATTCCTCTGGGATAAAGACATATGCGCCACAGCCAAATACCTTAAGATAACTTACATTGGGTTTTCAGCCTGAAGCCTGTTCAATTGGAGTTTTCCAACCAAGATGTCAAACCAGAGTTCTATTGTAAACGTGTACAGCACATGCTACCACGAATTCCCAAAGGTTTTCAGCAAGGCAAGCATGGAGTCTCATGGACTTGGCTTTTGTGACCAAAGTCTGGTTCAAGCATTCAGCACATCTGTTTTGTTGGTGCACAAAAGATGCAGATGTCTCATGAGAAATTCTATGTGATTTCAACAATGCAATAAATTCCAAAGACAAAAATTCTCCCTCCTGATCCATTTGGAGTCGTTTGATCATGAGACCGCTCTGCTTCTCAATAAGTGCTTTAAACTCTTTGAAAGCAGCTAATGTCTCAGACTTATGCCATAGAAAGAAAACCCAGGCATGAGAAGAATAATCATCAAGAAGGGTAAGAACCCACTTCTTCTGATAATAAGATTCAGTTGGAAATTCAAGGAGATCTGCATGGATCAATCCAAGATATGTCAGATTACGCTTCTCTGAAGAAGAGAAGTTCTGTTGGTGCATCTTGCCAAGAGCACAACCAAGACAGATGGGATCTCTGCTAGGAATCTCAACATTAGAGAAACTGGAGATATTTTTGGAACAGTGCCTGAGAACATTTCTCGAAGGATGTCTGAATCGACAGTGCCAGATATCGTAATCGGTGTCATGCACAGTCAGTGCGACATTGATCAAAGACCAAATGATGTTGCAGTGAAGCCAGTGCAGACTTTCCCCTTTTGAGCAAGGTTTCGTGATCAAGTGGGTACTTCCCGATTTGTCAAGAATTTTCATTTCAGTTTTACTCACTTTGACTCTGAAACCTCATTGCATAAAAGTTCTGAGGGAGAAGAGGCAATTTGCCAAACCCAGAATAGTTTTGCATATACCAAAGTTACTGGGAGAATACTCAGCGAAATCCTCAATGAATGGGGTAAAGTGGCGAGAAGCGCCGCTGTCTAAGAGAATGTGATCATCAAACTTAAAATTCCCACATGAATA
>KQ962894.1:74870-97902 GCA_001563735.1 Leucoagaricus sp. SymC.cos
AAAAAAGAATTGAATCAGTTGAGAAAATGCGATCAGACCTACCCTATTCTTTCAGCATGTTTCTGACAGATAATCTTGATGCACACCGCTAAGAAGCTCTTGAGAGTGATGTCCGTTACTCGAACATGCCACGCCCACAAAGGTCACTTGTACCACATATTACGGAACATACAACCCTACGCCCTAAACTTGGGAATGGTGGCTACTGGTTCGAGAGCCTTTTAACATCGTCAGGGTCCTTCAACATGGAGCTACCGAGGGGACGAGCAAGTGATGCATTCCTAGTAGGTGTGATTGTAGATGTCGTCGTTCAGTTTGCGAGGTCGGGCAGGTTACGCTGTTCCACGTTTGAGTTGTCGTTGAGGCAGGTAGGTTCTTTCCCAGGGACTGGCGTGTCGAGCAAGTCATACATTTATCACCTTTTCCCGTATTCGCCGTGGAACGGCCCCAACAAGATCAATGGAGTCTGCCGAAGAAAAGTTGAACTTGAACAATATCTTCCCGGTGCTTAACAAATGTTCAAGGCAACTGCAGATGAGCAAGGTCGAAATAAAATCAGGCGCGCCTTTGAAACGCGACAATATATGTACTGTGATTGGTGCTGCCTGGCAACAGTTGAACCTATCAGGTGCAAGGCGGGCACACAATCAACGTGAAATCTAATGCTAACGCATAAGTGTAGAGATAAACCTAGCGACATATACCGGAGACTATTGCGGAAGTTTCTGTCAATATATTTCGTGAATTTGATAGATGAATGCTCTGGGAGATTCGGATGATCATGTCATTTCAACGAAGCGGACATTTGATAAGAGGGTTGTCTCAAACTTGAACGTCATTTGTGTTGAGTAAAGTATTATACATTTTGGGATACTACATACTACATACTTAAACAAACGGACAAGAGCCAAACGGACAAGACCCACAGGAGTACCAGACACTCAGGTGAAGACATTTCAAACAGAGAAACGACCCCCATTAATCAGAATCAGAATCAGATTCACTCCAATCATGGTCCTCCATCTCAAGGTCATCCGCAATCATTCTCGCAGTCCTATTCCGTACAGTCATCCTTGTCAATGGCTGTGGAACTCTAGGCACCATATGATACTTCACTCGTGTGCGACTTAGCATAGGTAGAAGCACCAAGGCAACCTTTCTCCATCTCCTGAGATATGGGCCTCCTCGCGATCGAGTCAAGCCTATATCTTCGAGGTTCGGGAAAATATCGAAAAGGAACGACGCGACAAATTCCTTATGCGAGATAGGAGAGGTTGGGACGACATCGAATTTCCGAAGCGTCCAGTTCTCGACCCCGGCCGTTTTCTCTGGATGCCCTCGAATGTCAAGGCGAGAGGCTGAGTCGGCCGCGTCTATCGTCAGACTCAGCTCGCGTAATTTTTGGAGGCCACAAGCTATTGGAATGAGGCAGGAGAGGGTGATGGGAGGGTTTTGGGGAACGACTTCAGAAATGATGGATAGCGACTCGAGAAGAGGCCATGAGGAAGTAATTTGGCTCATCTCCTCTTCTGATATACCGCGAAGTTTAGGGAGTCGGATATAAATACTCGTGAGGTTTGAGCACTTGAGCAGGGGATAAATGATGTTGGAGTATGTGACCATCTCCTCAGAGTAGATACGGAAGCGAATAGTTGTAAGAACCTGGGTGTTGTAATATTGAGGAAGTTTGGTGAAGAACTCCTTCAACGAGGCTTGATCGATAGTATCGAGGAAGTCAGAACCAAAGACCTGGAGCTTTTCTTGACGACTCGACTCGAAGAATTGACGAATAGGGTCGAGAGAAGCAATATTGGAAAATGCGAGTGTGTTGAGCATGGGAAAGCCATCACTGGTTGAGGAAATGGGTTGAAGTAAAGCCTGACTGCCTGGCTCGCCACTTATAAGTGTGACTCCAAGATTTCGTAGCTTTGGCATCTTGGCAGCGCATCGGAGGACGTCAGCTGGTGTGCCCTTGAGAAGTAGGTGTGAGAGGTTCCGCCACAGACAGAGCGATTCTGTCAATTCCACGGCTGTCAAGCGACTGGTAGAGAAATCGGGGAATGTAAGATGTAATCGAGAGATATAGGGACAAAAGCTTTCTGGTATACTGCGGAGTAAGCCCATTTCACCGAGAGGAACTCCTTCCGCAGAATATAGGGATAGGTACGTCAGCGTTGGGCTCAAGAACATTTGGATATAGGGAAAAATTCTTTGGTCTGGCTCAACCCAGTTCAGTCTTTCCAGTCGAGGGAAGATACTTTCAGGGAAGACTGAATGAAGAGCTCGATGGACGCCAATGGATGTCCCCCCTTGAGTAAAAATCCTTACGCGAGAGGCATTTTTGTGGAATCTGTCGTGAAGGATGGCAATGTCGGATGGTGTTAGCGGGCGTCGAAGGTCCTGATGATCGTCAAATTAGTTGAGGAAATGAGCGAAGCTAACTGTACGTACTAGCACAGTACCTGATCTTTTTACCCATAGAGATGTTGGCATGCACAGGAAGAGAGGGTCAATTCCTTGTATTGTGTGCCAGAGGTTGTTGAGCGCGGTTTCGCTCAGTGTGCGGCAAGTTAGAGCAAGGGCTACAAGGGAGGTCAAATCGCCAGAGTTGAGGAGTTCCTGGCAGATGCGATTGTAGGTGTCATCGTTAGAGAGACACTCTGGCAGCTTGGGTTGATTCATTTTTGGGTTCTGGTCGAGGAAGAAGTGCCAGAGAGCGAAGACATCCATTATGTGACAATCCGGTATAAGTAGTACTGTTGTGTGACAGGATACATCGAATCCATCGTTTCGACCGCCCAGGAGCACTGCTTTGTCCCCAAGGGCGCTTAAGAGGACAGTGAAGTAGAAAATTGGTTGCTTTGAAATGATCCACAGAAAGAGACTAGAAAGAGTCGGATAGTAGAGAACTGAGAAAGAGTTGCGTAGGCTGCTCGTGTGTGGGCCATCGTTAAAGACATAAAGGCGCACAAGAAGAGAGAAGCACGCCTGCTAGCAACTGACTCCGCCATGAAAGAGTTGCCCAGTAAAAAAAGTTGTCGGTTAACGGTGTGAGCTGTTGACCGACGCGTACTGTAGACTTCAGTTGCTGTACAGACCTATGATAGAATGATGTCCGGAAGTCCGGTCGACTCGGCATCATGTTTTCTGGTGGTCCGCTGGCGGCTGACGGTCCGATCCCGGATAAATTGTACGGAGCGACCATGCCAGCTCTATCCTTTTCTCCCCGAATACTTCACCGAGGGCACTTCTTCAGCTGTGGCAGCTAGGTCCTTTTGATTCGGGACATAAAGTGAGTCGTGCTTCTACGAACGTGCGCAATGGGCTTACCTCGGTTTGACAGAATTATATGCTACACGTTCATGCACCTCCAAGAATCACTATACCCTTCAGAGGAATATAGTTAATCAAAGCTTGGACCTTCACCATTACCGTTACTGTAACCCTCCAGCCTCCATTCAACCCTTTCCTGGTCCTTCATGCCTCTCCTCCGTCGGCTCTTTTCCCGGCGGACGCTCGCCTATGCGACTGGGAGTACTATGCTCGCAACGGGTGGCTTCTACTGGTATCTCAACTCCGGCCCGGCCTATCCCTCGAGCACGAAGGAGACTAGGCGTCCGCCACCTCCATGGACTCCACCTTCGCGGGCGGAGATGCTTGCTGAGCTGCGGAAATCAGGAGAACGCCCTGAAGATGAATTTGACCTATTGATCGTTGGAGGTGGAGCAACAGGAGCAGGCGTGGCTGTAGATGCTGCCAGCCGGGGGCTTAAAGTTGCCCTGGTCGAACGAGACGATTTCGCTGCTGGTGAGTTTATGACTCAACTTCTGCGCTTCGTTTACACGCGGTGTCTGACGCATGTGAAAACGATTCGTAGGGACATCATCCAAGTCAACGAAACTGGTCCATGGAGGTGTACGATATCTCCAAAAGGCTGTCTTTGAACTTGACTATGACCAGTACAAGCTCGTGCGCGAAGCTCTCCATGAACGCCGAATATTCCTTCAAACGGCGCCTTATCTATCCAACATGCTGCCGATTATGTTACCTGTCTACAAGTATTGGCAGGTACCTTATTATCTTGCGGGCTGCAAGCTTTACGATATCCTCGCTGGCAAAGAGAACATGGAGACTTCCTATGTAATGAGCAAGGGCAAGGCCCTCGAGACTTTCCCAATGCTCAAAAGCGACGGTCTTGTTGGAGCTGTCGTCTACTACGACGGTATGTGTCCCTCATCTCTTGTTAACTCAGAAATTCGCTGAATACAAGTAGGGCAACATAACGACTCGAGGATGAACATCGCTCTTATCATGAGCGCTGTCAAACACGGTGCCGCAGTTGCCAACTACTGCGAAGTGACAAAACTTCACAAAAACGACTCTGGCAAGCTGTCTGGTGCGAGCGTGCGCGATAACCTGACAGGAAAAGAATGGTCGGTTCGCGCTAAGGTTCGTGTTTTCTCGGTGCAGGGCCTAGTTTTGTCACTCACGAGGAATTCATTCCAGGGCATCATCAACGCCACTGGTCCATTCGCAGATACCCTCCTAACGCTCGATAATTCTTCACACCAACCCATCGTCCAACCTTCCTCGGGTATTCACATCACTCTACCCAACTACTATTCCCCTCGTAAGATGGGCCTCCTCGACCCAGCAACCTCAGATGGACGTGTTATCTTTTTCCTGCCCTGGCAGGGCAACACCATCGCTGGGACTACAGACTCTCCAGCACGCGTCTCCCGCAATCCTAGTGCATCCGAGGAAGATATTCGTTGGGTTCTGGAGGAGGTGCGATCATACCTCTCACCTGACATCAAAGTTCGCCGTGGGGATGTCCTGAGCGCGTGGAGTGGTCTACGGCCTCTCGTGCGGAATCCCGGTGCCAGCTCGACTGAGGGCCTTGTCAGAAGCCATATGATTCATGTCAGCGAGAGTGGATTGTTGACAATCGCTGGTGGCAAATGGACGACCTACAGGGCAATGGCCGAAGAAACTGTTGACGAAGCTGTCAAGGTTTTCGGCCTGGAGAAGAAGGTCAAGAGCGGATGTGTTACTGATAGGCTGAGACTCGTTGGAAGCGATGGGTGGAGCAGAAACATGTTCATCGGTTTGATTCAGACTGTGAGTGCCCATGTGTTCCGCCTCCCCGGTCGCCGAATGTTAATCATGGATCCTAGTATGGACTCGACTCGGATGTCGCCAAGCATCTTTCGGAGAACTACGGTGATCGTGCATGGACGGTCTGCGCACTTGCAGAGCCTACAGGTGAAAGCTGGCCCCTCCACGGAAAGCGCTTGGTATCTCAATATCCCTGTACGCCTCTTCCTTCTCTCAGAAAACCTTGGTCCAATGCTCACATTACCTCTATAGTCATCGAAGCCGAGATCCGTTATGCTCTCAAACACGAATATGCACTCTCAGCAATCGACATCCTCGCCCGTCGTACCCGTCTCTCATTCCTCAATGCCCGTGCAGCTCTCGATGCTCTTCCACGTGTCATCGACATCATGTCAGTTGAACTCAACTGGTCTCGTAGTGAACGTAACAAGCAAATTCGCGATGCTGTGGACTTCCTCGTGGGAAGCATGAGTCTGGATGAAGGATATGTCAGTGGAGATGTTGTAAGACGCGTCAGGGAACATCTACAACCCCGGGGTTGGATTGAACGTGCTGAGATGAGTTGGTGGGATATTTGTGGACTCGTTAGTCGGAGTTTTGGAAAAGTTGGAAGAAGCGTCGGTGCTACTGCTGTTGGAGTTGGAGAGAGAGTCAGAGTATTGGGACGAGCGCGATTCGAAGTTGGTGAAATTGGGATCCTCAAATTCTTCTTTGATAAACACGCGACATTGGTCGCCTCGCATTCCGGTTCTGGTGAAGATAAAGGCAAAATCAATACTACCACTATCCTCGATGTATTGAAGGAGGTTGCTGGGTATGACGCCATAACGAAGAAGGAACTCCAGTATGTGCTTGAAGAAGCTGGATTCAGTGCTCGTGATGCGTTGGACTGGGACGAGTTTTTGGAGGTGTGTGGAGGATTGAGGGAGGTTAGCGTTTCACCCGCGGACATTAATGGTTCTGGTGCACTTAAGGCTAAGCAGAGGAGGGTGATACCTGTGGAGAAGAGTGGTGGTGGTGTGTAGAGTGATTCTGGTTTTCATGACTTATTGCTTCTATCCTGCTTTCCCCCGTGATACTATGGATAGGTATTGGTCTGCTCGGATAGAAATATCGGAATATCCCTTCAGATTAATATGAACAGGCTCAAATTTTTCGGACAACAGTCAACTGGCTTCAACCGGCATAGTCTGATCATCAGGCCCTGATCGACATAGTGTGAGAAATTCATTTGCAAGGATGATTCGATGACGAGATTAATATGAACAGGCTCAAACTTTTCGGACAACAGTCAACCGGCTTCAACCGGCATAGTCTGATCATCAGGTCCTGATCGACATAGTGTGAGAAATTCATTTGCAAGGATGATTCGATGACGATGATATTTTCCGGTCACTCCACAAGTCGTCCCTTGCAAATGACAGATGCATCCTCTATGGACATTCCTCTCGAGATCTGGCAAGAAATCGTATGCTATTACGATTCCTGGACAGATAGGCAAACTCTGCGGAACATTGCACTCACGTCTCGTTTGCTCTCCACGATCGCATTTCCTGCTCTTTGGAAGAGCTGTCGTTCTTTACAACCTATAACTTCCATCATCAACTTGTTCTCTGCTGCAAATGATAGGATTCTGGTGTATGACAGTCCTGGTATGGGCACTGAACCCGACCGGGGCGACGGCTTCTGGGTGCGTCAAACTTTGTGACTTTTTCTGGTGTTCCGGTCGACTGATACCATTTCGCGGTCTACAGATGCTGCGCAAACCATTAGTTGGCGCCGCCCGTCTACGTGCAAAAAAATATCTCTCTTACGTCCACCGTTTTCGAGCGATTCTCGATTCAGAAGATCTATCCGAAACGTCGCTCTGGCCAATGCTATCAATGTGTCTTGGCCATGAAGGAACCATTTTACCCAACCTGAAGTTCCTCGAGGTAGAATGGTTTGATAGGCAGGGAGATATTTACAATGCCTTGGCACCCGTTCTATCGCCTTCTATAAAACCCATCCAGCTCAGGTGCGAGACCTGGCCAGAATGTAACATCGCCCCTTCCCTTCTCAGTCTCACCTTTATGAGGGCCCCTGATCTTGCCCAGCTCTCTTACCACGGAGAGTCTTTCGGAGACCTATTTCCAGTCATTGCGACCTTCCAGGGACTATCCTCCCTAGAACTATTATTTGACGACTTAATCCCATCACGTCAGAACCGTCTATCCCCAATGAGCATCGATGACTTTCTCTCCTCCTTCCCTAGCCTCCATACGTTCTGCTGCACTCTCGACCAATTTCAGGTCCATGGACCGAATTCCCGGATATCCAATCCCAGGCAATGTCCGATGCTTCAAAACTTGACGCTCGATGGAACAAGCGATCAAGTCATAAACTTCTTCTTCGGAATGGAATTTCCGTCCCTGACTGGACTCAGCCTCTCTTGCGAGGTCAAAAAGAAACCGAATTACAAGTCGATTAATGAGCTGGTTAGGTCTCGCTGTCGGAACCTCACTCGCTTGTCAATCGGTTACACTGGCTCTCGGGCTAAACCGTCCCCAGATTATTATACTCCGCTGCTCTCCCTACCTTTACAAGAACTTGACCTAGACAATAAAGCTGATTTAACTCACCAGGATCTATGCGTCATGGCAAAATCCTTGGATCAGTTGAATTCACTTTCAATCAACTTCAAAAGACCTTTCGACGCGTTGGATGCCCTCGTTCCGTTATCTTGCCACTCCAAATTGCGATATCTCAACCTAGCAGTATTGGACCTCTCCACACTCATTTCTCCTCCCACCTTAACAGATCATGTTCGTGATTTACCAGACCTTCGCCGGTCTCACTCTCCTGTTATCCATCTTACCTTGCAAGCTGCTGTTGGGCTTCCGAAAGAACAACAGGAAGCCAATCTTCTTGCCAAGTATTTATTGATTTTGTTTCCTCACCTCTCGGAGCTCGGCCCCCCGCATCCGTTTCAACCTCGTGCTCTAGAGATGTTACGTACGACGTTGTGGAGGTCGAGGGAAGAGGAGAGGGTAAGTGCTACTTACCTCTAGTTCGTGCCACATATCAACTGTTGTGTTGTATCATTCAATCTTTGGCAATGTTCCAAACTTGGTACTTGACTGGTAACTATAGCGATATTACCTCTTTACCTTGATAATAACGAGGGAGAAATTTATGTAGATATATTGAAAAATGTATGGTTGATACAAGATCAGGCTTTCAAGCTTTAGGCTATACGACCCACGCCACACATCTTCAAGCTCAAGTTACATACACCCTGCAGTAACCATGTTGTCCCCACCTCCGATGGCATTTAGCATTATAAGCTGAAAAGGAACTCGCCTTACTTGATTGGAGTACAAGCGAGCCTCCGCTTGACCAACACAAAATAAAAATTCTCAACAGGCATTTACTTCGCTTCTTCCCTCAATTGTCAGAAGTCGGCCCCGTATACCTCCTTCGATCTCGAACAGATATTCAGGCATTGCGTGCAACGTTGTGGGAGTTAACGGAGAACAAGGAAGGAAGGGCTACGACCACTGAGTGTATTGCCAGTAGCCTCTTCAAGGGCAACGACACAACGGGACGACTGTTTGATCCTCGTCAGCTTGCTCTTCCATCTTTGGAGCACAAATTTAGGGATGCTGTAGAACTTCATCATCAAAACATGTTGAAATCCTCTTATTTTTCGGAAATACCATTCCGATGCACAAGCCAGATAAATGTACGGATTCAAGGTTACGACAATAGTCACGGTAAATTGCAATGACAATCATCGATCATCTCTAAACCTCATCGAACCAACAAAAAATAAAAGCACGGCCACACAACGTAAGCACTTAGGCCCAGATGAGAATATGAGGGCTCGACCTCTTCATATTTTAGGAAGAGGGTTTGTTTTCTGGAAGCACGCACCGGCCGTGGTTGAACAGCAGCATGACATCCCAAGTTTGTGTTTAATTGCTCCAGGGAAAGTGTGAGAAAATTGACAGGGCTGTTTCGATGACCATTATCGAAAAGCCGGGACTAACAAGTACCTAGTACTTGTCAACATAGTAAGAATATCCTTCATGACCTTTCCCCTCGAGATCTGGCACGAAATCGTGCGTTACTTAGACCGCTCGTCAGACCGAGGAACTTTACGAGGCCTTGCACTCCTCATCTCGTTCACTCTCCTTCCTGCACTCGGGTAACGCTGTGACTCCTTAAAACCTCTTGTCAGTGTCATCAATTCATTCTCTACACCAAATGATAGGATCTTAGTGTTGTATTCCGAGTCCACGGGCTGACGGATTCTGGGTACGTGACGATTATGATCATGATTTCTGTCTGCTAGTCCACTGTGCTTCTGCTGACATCGCCTGTTAAGTCTCGTCGACGCCGCTCACTTGCGTGCAAGAGAATATCTCTCTTACATCCAAGAATTCAGTGTTGTTCTTGATGCCAACGATCGATCCGGGGTTAGACTGTGGCCATTACTATCAATATGCCTCGGTCATGATGGTCCCATTCTATCTAGACTCAATACTTTCGAAAGACGATCGATCCGAGGTTAGACTGTGGCCATTATGCCTCGGTCATGATGGTCCCATTCTATCTAGACTCAATACTTTCGAAGTGGATTGGTCTCAACCAGAAGGAGATCTCTTAAATACCTGGGAACTGATTCTACCACCAAAAATCAAAACACTTCGAGTCGACGGCTCGTCCTCAACGTGCCCCACTACTACCCTATCGCTTCTCAACATGATTTCCACCGGAATACCCAATTTGGAGCAACTCTTTTACCGTGGAGAATCTTACATGGAGTTATACCCCGCGCTTACTGGACTCAAGAACCTAGTCACTCTAGATCTACTGTCAACTGATATTTCATACATCCCCGAGCAGCACAAGCTTGCTCCCACAACCGTCATTGATTTCCTTTCTTCATCTCCAAACCTCTCAACATTTTTGTGCCCTTTGAAATCGTTCCAGAGTCAGGATTGTGCTACTCCAGAATCAGTTTCCACCCACCATCCACTCCGCAGTCTCGCCCTTGAGGGAACCTTCAATAAAACTATCGACCTTTTCTCCTCAAAATTGATATTTCCGTACTCGTTTATTGATCAAGTGTATTCGCGGAGAGCCGCTAGATGCACACTATACCCCGCTCTTCTCCCTGCCCATCGAAAGTTCCATTTTTATTACCATGGCATTCAGCTCTCACCTCAGTTATGGCAGAATCCTGGCCCAGTTGAAATCACTGAAGATATCATCGCCCTACGACCGTGACAAACCTTCCGACGCTCTGGCCACCCTCGTTCCTTTATCCCGTCATCGTGGACTACGGTCTCTCAAATCGGCGCTGGACGTTTCTTCCCTTCTTTCCCGCACTACCTTCACCGAACGTATCAGCAAACTAGGAGACACGCGTCATTCTCCCTTGACCTTTATTGATCTGTATCATGCGGCTGGACTTCCGACCAATCAGGGAGAAGTGGACATTCTTGCCAAACATCTACTCCACTTGTTCCCTTCGCTTTCTGAATTCGGGCGTCGGAGTAACTTCTCTCACGAGCTCCCCGCCAGTTATGACATGTTGGGTTCTAAGTTGTGGAGGTGGAGCAAGGAAAGAGGAAGTGCTGTGTTTGTCGTATCCTGATCGGTCATACATTTGAAGAATGCTGACTCGAAAACCTTCGATACCCAGTGACATACTATTCTTTTATTGAGGTGTGGGGTGGGGAATGCATCCTTGGAGAGGAAACTACAAGGTTGAGGCAATAGTAAAACTGTATTTATTCCACTTGTAAGGCTTTAGGGCATCAATGAGTATAATTTCCAGAAGGCGGCAAGTTGCTTTCATTAAGTACGGATGTGGGAGGGTGCTGTAAAGCTCCGTAACAACATATCGAAATCCCCTGTTGTCCTCGGAGATATCACCCCAATACATGTACAACTTGTCGATCTCACACATGATATTGAGCCAAGTTCCAAAGAGCAACGCACAGCCGTAGGCAACGTAAGTAAATATGTAGGTATCACGAAAAAGTAGAGTCCTCTTGACGACTCCACACGAAATCAAAAGCCATCCTTCTCTCTCAACCGTGAAATCCAAGTGGTATCCATAAACCAAGAAAACGCAAACACAATGCATTCTAGCACAATGAATGAATAAGAAATAACGCGAAAGCAAAACACAGAAATCGAGAGCAAAGCAAAGCAAAGTTGTGATCACGACGGGAAGTCACCACCACTCAAACCCCAGCGGTCTCAGCGGAGAATTGCCCAGCAACCATAGAGAAAGTCAAATCTTTCTCCGCTCTCCTCCCTGCCCCGATCCTTGAACCTAAAGCCTGCGGTACTTGTGCGAATCGAAGGCTCTTGTCTCTCTTTTCTGCACCACCACCAACATCCGTAATGGGGCTTTCAACTGTCCCTGTGTTGTCGCCTGCCCCGACCAAACTGACATTACTCCCATTCGCATCCGTACTCCTCGTTGTTGTATGATTCTGATTCGTCGTCGCTGGAGAGGATCTTGAAGCTGGTGGTCCAGATTGGATCGGAAGTTTGGGTAACGGACGAGTATGAATCGGAGAACCGTAATGACTCCGACTACTTTGTCCGATGGTAGTGTTACCACTGCTACCATTAGCAGTAGTAGGAAGTTGGGTATGTGATTCAACGACGGGGGGTAACGTGTTCACGCGTAAATTTGTCGACGATTGAATCTTTTTGACTGAGCTTGATTTAGATTTGAAAGAGCTCGTTCGAGATTTGATCGTACTAACGGATAACCATCTGCTCAACACCGACTTTGATTCTTGAGTGATGGAACCGGACCAACGCCAATTTGAACTGGAGGGATCGTCTTCTTCGTCGTCGAATGCACGGTCGTGAACTGTTGATCGTTCGGGGTATACTGTGCTCTGGTTTGTGTTAATGGTGGTCGTTGTGGGTTTTCGACGACGGGAATGAGAGCGGGAGTGAGAATGGGATACTGGAGTAAGTGAAGGAGAATGAGGTGGTGGCCAGAGTGGTGAATTTGATGAAGACCCAAAACGGAAAACGAAGCGGAAAGGGTTGGGGAGGGTTAACTTGAATTTGGTTTTCAGTTTGAGTCTTGGTTTAGATTTTGATTTCGGGTTTCCGGGTGTAGTTGGGTGATGATCAGAATTGTGGTGTGGATAAGCGAATGGATCATCGGAGGTGTTGAAAACTGCCACTGATGCATTGTAAGAATCAGATTGAGAGGGCGCTTGAGTATGAACAGTAACAGCAGGGGTATGAGTCTGATTGCGATGATTGGCAGTGCGATTCGATTGATCATGTGTTTGCTGTTGACCAGAACCGTTACGGGAGTGCGCTCCACTTTGTTGATTGGAGTGTGTGCGAGAGTGGGTACGTGAAAATGTGGGATAGGATGTCCGACTTGTCGTACTCGGCAGTGAGGATGCTTGGCTGGAAGGTGAGAACCCCAATGTCGCGGTAGGCGGCTGTCACATGTTCGAATCAAGGGTCAAATTAGTGATAAATGAAGAAGGCATGGAATTGATGGTCTGCGGAGTGCGACGTACCGAGGTGACGGCTTGCCTACCAGGCGCCTTGAACGCTCCTCGAGTCCGTTGTGCAAGACCGGCAGTACGTTGGGTGTGGTCGAGACTGAGGTCGCTCGTGTTCGGTCTCTTCACTCGGAAATCAATCTCTAGTTGATGGTTGGGGGCGCCTGGGTACTTGTCATAGTTGTACGACTTTGTCTGCTGTGATTCAGTCAATGGCTGAGCTCAATTCAGTGGAAAGGTCCCGGAGAGGGGACGCACAGGAAAACCGTCATAAGGGTCGAAGGTCCCGCCGTACTCAGCTTTTGTCGGTGTTCGGTACTAGCGTCTAGCCGTCAATGTTTTTGCAAATAGACAAGGATCAACACTGTTTCATACCTCGTTGGCATAGATGTAGCTTGCAGCACCGCTATAAGGATGGTGACTCATCGGAGGGGACAGAAGGGAGAGACGGAAAAAATCAAGCAAAACCCCAACGAGCAATGATATAAGCAGGAGGCGGACGCGGGTTGCTATCTATTTTTCCAACCTGACTCTGGGTGATTGTGATGCGATAGGCCTGACTTGAGAGAAGAGTACGCGGTCCAGCGCAGCAGTTGAGCAGAGAGCGTCGAGCAGAGCAGGCGTGGCTGGTCGCCTCGCTGAGAGAAGAGAATGTGGGAAGACAAGCGCCTGTAACTGGCAATCGTCAGTTGATCGAATATGGCGTAGTGGTGGGAAGGGAGCCCAATAATAGCTTCCGTAACTGATGGGATGCTAACTGGGACATCCTCGAGGCTGTGCTTGTTGAGCGGAGGCCGACTGCGATGAGGTTGCGGCATGTGTGATTGTCCGCATAAGCGCCTCTTGGATGAAGTCAACGACGGAGAACAAGAGAGTTTGTTGCCGGTAAATGTTGGAGAAGTCACGTGGTATGATATATAATTAATGAGTAAATGGAACTTAAGTATCTCGTTTCTGCCTCTATCGCCCATGAGCCAGCGACGCTCCCGTGACGAATCCCATCCCGCTGACGCTGGTAGTCAGCATGTACAGCGCAGACCAGCCTCCATAGGCGAACTCGCCGACCGCGCCATAAAATTTGCCTGGGATCCTTCCAGAGATCTCAAGCACTGCCTCCGCGTTGCCGAGCGCTCCAGGAACCAGGCCAGGACGTATCACGACGAAGGCGACCTCGAAAATGCCTTTATCTATCTCGCACGGGCTGCAACTATGGTGCTTGAAAAGATGCCGACGCATCCCGCCTACAAAACAGCCCTCACGGAACTCCAGCGGGAGAACCTTACCTTGGTGAGCAGACAATCAGTACCGGTTTATTGGGCTCTCAAACTGCAGCAGAATGGTCAGGAAATACTTGACAAGATGAGCAGAATCAAGCCTACTCTTGTTGACCGGTTCAACACATGGCGCTCTCAACATCCTAACGAACCTCTTCTCCCATTGTTTGACGACTCCGATCAACCCACAGGATATACGGCTCAAGATCTGGATCGCGAGTTGAAAGAGGAAGTTGCTGCGTGGAAGAAGCAACACGAAGAGTGGAATAAGGCAACGGAGGAAACCCCAGTTAGGCGACAATCTTCTCGCAATCGACCCCTTCCACAACCTCAAGCAGCCCTCGATCGCCGGAAGGAAGACACTATCAATTCTGCCAGGCAGGCTGCAGCACCCTCGGCCTATAAACTACCGGCCACTGACTACTCATTCTCCCAACCACCTCATCCGGGCCACGCACTTGGGTCGCAGAATACGATCGTCGTGATGCCAAGTACCGCAGATCCTGCCGCAGCA
Organism: Leucoagaricus sp. SymC.cos; assembly: GCA_001563735.1. Lineage (NCBI taxonomy): Eukaryota > Fungi > Basidiomycota > Agaricomycetes > Agaricales > Agaricaceae > Leucoagaricus > Leucoagaricus sp. SymC.cos. Next base: position 89,321 of record KQ962894.1, read on the forward strand.
GAGGCTCAGCAGCGGAGAAGCGAGAGGGAAGAAAAGAGACGCGTTGAGCAAGAGGGTATTGCTCGAAGACAACGGGAGGCCGACGCAGAAGCCCGTCAAATACGTCAGACGATTGCTGTAAACAACTCCCTTCCACGCGGTCCACATGGATCAACACTCTCAGCACACTCGTCAGCCAGCTCAGTCGCCACAAATGGATCTTCCCCCATGTTCCCTCATACACAAGCTTCATCCCTCGCGACCACCCCTGCGTCCTCTTTTTATCAAGTGCCAGCACCTCCACAAACGTCGATACCACCACCCCCTATGAATCCTCCACCTCTGGCCGCGGCATCTGCAGTCACTATGACTGTTCAAGCACCGCCACCCCCCACCACACCCGCTCGTGCTCACCCGCAGGGCCCCAGTCATATGCCATCAGCGACTGTCGATCAACAGCCTTACCCTGCAAATGAGCCGCCAGAAGCTTCTTACTTGTTCCCTGGTTCTAGCCCAGTGGATTTACACCGGACGCCCACGAGGGCAACTGTTCGCGGGTTCGTACCATTATTTCATTTTATTCCATTACCCGTTACACGCGATGCTAATACTTCATTCATCTAATCTATGCGATAATTCTCGTGTACGCTCTCACTTACCGCCCATTTCACTTTCATCCCCTGCGATCTCTTGATCTCCGTTTTTTCAAACGGCATTGCAGCAGAGCCCCAGATTTCATGTCCACGACCTCTCCACCACCACAAGACGCGCGGTCGCTCTTCCCGACTCTCATGTCACCACACCAGCAACGACAAGGCTACTGGCCTTCCTACGACTCCATGCCCATGGCAATGGATCGAATGACTCTAAACGATACCACCAATACACCGACATACGGTAAAGCCAACATCTATGCTTCGACTTCCCAAAATACCGGATGGGCATTCGGGCCTCAAGAGTCAGGAAGGTCTGCAGCTGCAGCTGCGGCCGCGCAAGCTGCTCAGCAGTTTATGGATGGAGGAGGGAAACCGCGGAAACCGAAGTATAGCAACCCAGCACCTCCGCCGCCCGGAGAAAACTCTTCAAACAGGATACCTTATATACCCATGCCTCCTCCACCCGCAGGTGCTATTGCCACAAGTAGCGGAGTACACCATTCACAATCGTCTCGTTCCCTTTCACAATCGGATTCACGAACACTTATGCGAACTCGATCGCAACATAACCATCATCCTGGATCGTCATCGAAGGAACGTAAACTCAAGACTGTTATTCTGCCACGTGAAACGCTTCCAAGGTTTCTGGCGATTGCGAAGGTGAATACATCAATGAATAGGGAGACGTGTGGGCTGCTTTTGGGGAGGGAGAGATGTCCTGACGAGGAGAGCCCACCTTCGTATCCGCACTATTCGAGCAGGGGAGAAGGTGACGAGAAGAAAGGGAAGACTGAATACGTCGTGACGACGTTGTTGATCCCTAAGCAACGTGGGACGAGTGATATGTGTTCGATGGAAGGAGAGGAACAGGTGTTGTCTTTTACGGAGGAAAGGAGTTTGATTACGTTGGGATGGGTACGTGTTTGGTGTGACTTTCTCTTAAGTCGAGTCTGACGTTTTGTTACGCGTGCTTTGCTACACAGATCCATACGCATCCTTCACAGTCATGTTTCATGTCTTCCGTAGATCTTCATACGCATTCAGGCTTCCAACAAATGTTACCTGAATCCGTAGCCGTCGTATGTGCACCAAAGTCGAATCCCAAGTACGTTCAATCCACCTCTTACCAACTTGCTCCTTCACGTCCTCCTAATACACAATATCACAGTTTCGGTATTTTCAGGCTCACAGATCCACCTGGCCTTCAAGCGATCCTCAACTGTAAAGAAAACGAGGCATTCCATCCTCATCCGGATCTACCTATCTATACTGTACGTAGTTTCCCTCGTCACGTGTGGGATTTGAATGAATGTTTGCTAATTGGGTTTGTTCTTTCTCTGTCATTAGGACGCTGATAAAGGACATGTGCAGATGAGAGATGCTCCGCTTGAGATTATCGATTTGCGGTGATCCGGGCCTCTCGCCCCGAGGGTTTGTTCTTGTGGCGTTCGATGTTTGATGTCCGCGTGAAGTTTCTTTTTTCTTTACTACTCTGCATCCATCGATTGATGAAGGAAGTTACTTGAATTGGGATTGGGATTGTTAGGATTGTTGGTTTTTTGGTTCGTGTTGTGTTGTGTTATTATCTTCCGTTCTGTTATGGTTTTATTCTTCTTTCGTTTAAACGTGTTTTTGCTATAACGGTTGTATCATATTCTCGCTTTTTCTTACCTTCTCTCATATTCATGCAAATCATTTTTTGGATTTCTCTCCTCCCACCTCTTGATTCGAGTTTCGTGTCGATAAAAAGTATTTGACCTCTTGCGTCCCGTCTAACACTCATTACATTTTCAACATGCGCAACTTTTGATATGCTTTTGTACTACTACATTCAGAACGACAATGTTGACGAGTCAATTTGTATAAAATAGGTGTCACGAATCACTACAATATTTGTTCTCCCATGCATCTGCATCCAACAGTACACTGGCGTTGAGCGTGGACAACAGGCAGGCCCTCTCAACACGGTACTTCGAACTGGTTTATCCCCCTGACTTGAGTAAAAGGTATGGCAGGCGTTCGAGTTGCGTAACCTGACTTTGTTGGACTGGTGAACGCGTTTTTAAAGCTTCTTCGTGGGTTCTTTCCGTTCAATTTTCGCCTCTTCCTCTTATTCGAAACGTTTAGAGATCTCAGAGACCAATATCTCTCGGTTCCAGAGATAGCCAAAGTGCTGCGCTCCTACTCTTGCATCCCTTGCTCGAACTTGGGTATACACGAGAAAGAAAAAGAAATTTCGGAACCAAACAGGGGCGCACAGGCACAACGAGAGATGCCCGGGCCCTGCCGTTCTCACCAAGAATTCATTGAAGCCCAAGCTATGATGTTACTCATGATCATGTCAATCACAACTCAGCTCGGGCAACAGCTTGAGCATGTCCTCAAGGTTTATGCCAGAGAAGTCCATAAAGCACAGTTTATGGGCTTGAAAGATACTAAATATTTCACTCTCAATCAATAGAATGTCTTAGAATGTCTGTTTTGGTATATAGAAAAAAATTGAAAAATTCCCTGAGAGTAGAAGGCGCCTATTCGATAAAATTAGCGCCGTCTTCGATAACTAATACTCTGTCATATCCGATAACTGGAGTCATGACCATCACCTATCGGCTAAGACAGGGGTGACTGTATTAAGATGTAGAAATGATCGGAGATAAGTGAATGAAGCATTATTTATGAGATTGCAAATTGAGGATGCCACTACAGTAGTATCGAAACGGATGTTAGTACCCGTGAATCGAGAGATCACAAAAACTCACTGATCAAAGCGCACTGTGTGTGTTTTCCACAGACGGCATAGCACCGAGTTGCTGTCTATTACCAAATTGCCAATTTTTATCAAGATTTCGATGCATGACCATATTGCCAAAACCTTGCGCCTGAGCTCCTTCTGCATCTCCAACTGCACCGAGAAGCGGAGACCCGACTAAGATAAATTGGAAATGAGCAATGATCTTGATAGCGTCCCTTAAACCATTCCAGACGTAGAAAAAGGCATTTCGAATTGCCGAATTTGTCCATACACGACCAATAACGATGCCCGATAGTTAGGCTCGCGACCATCCGCTTCTTTCGAACTCCGACATGCTTACACAAGCTTTGGTCAGCGAATGCTCTCTTTTCAAAGTCCGCCTATCCTTATTTAGTTAACGAAGCTGTTGCATCACTGATGATGTGATTGAGTTTACATCACGCCATGAGTCAAGGACCTTGACAAAGAGAGCCAAATTCGCTGACGGACGGCTTGCGAGTCTACCCGATAGTGATATTGATTAGTGCACGAAATTGAGTAAAATATCATATTACTGGATGACTTTCCATAACGGTTTGATGCAAAACCACCTGCAATAAATAGGATCAAAATCCTTTCAAGTTCCGACCAGCTGGTGAAAACAGTACAAATCCATAAGCAGGTCCAGTTCGGCACTGGATAATCAGGCATGGATGTTGACACGATACTTATTGCAGAAGCTGCTTTCAGCTCCCCTCAGGAGTTTGTTCTACCAAACTTCGGTGTTCAGGAAAAATGGGAAGGGATTCCAGGCATCGAAGTGTCAGTAACTGTGGCAGAGAGCGCGAGTGCGCTCCAGGGCTTACAGCATGTGGCAAAAGGCCTGATTCACATGACGGAAAATTGCCAAAGTTGGCGTTTAGAAATGACGTTTTCATCTACTTAAGTAATGGAAGCCCATCCAGCCTCGTCAGCGCTAAACTAGGGTATGGGAGGACACTTCTAGAGGTTGGGCTGGAGGGGCGCGTTAGCGCACCGGACCGCGAAGCAAGGAGCCGCCGGGTGGGCGGGTAACTTGCTTCGAGGGTTTGATGTGTCCTCTCTGCCCTAGCAGGTATTTGGCTGAGATTAAGGAATAGAAACGTGTCTATTGAGCATGAAGCAAGTGAGCGACAACTAAGGTGCTGATTACGAATATGACGAGTAGCTGTATATGGCCAATAATACCAATAAATTTTAAAGAAATAAAAGAAAGGGGAGGGTGGGTGGGAAAGACAAGAAAGTAGCCAGCGAGGGTAATCCGCGGTGCTCCGTTGAGTTGCGAGTCGATGAGGTGGTTGAAGATGAAGAACCGTTGTAAGCTCCGTGCCGCTGCTGCTCGGCTGGACGCTGGGTGCCGGCAACTTCCGTTGAGGCACCCTTGCTCAATCCGTGGGGTTTAGAAAACTAGACCTAAAAGCTAAACTTACGAAAATGGACATGCCAAACAAGCCGTCATCCAAATCGGGTTTTGAGCGAGTCGGATCTCAAATTGAGTCCTTTTCTAAACTTTAATCTGGAAGAAGCCCCCTTCTAGTGGTTGCTCTAAACCTGTTTTTCACACTCGAACGTAGTATTTGTGTTAATCATAGTCATAAATTGTAAATTTTTTTGCATTCTTTTCCAGCTTCAGTGAAATGTTGCGAGCAGTGAACTCGATTCTTTGACTTAGGCGGCCCTCTTTGAAACTTCGCACTACGGAATGTTGCAAAAACATGTTTCAGCTGACCGTGAGATGAGACGGTGGTTACTGAAGGAGGAACGCACGTGCGATAAAATGCCGATTGCCGAAAGATGATCCGTTGTGGGAAAGGATCAGATCCCACTCCTTGTCCCTCACCATATCGCTCGACTCATCCTTGGGGGCATTCCCGATGTTCCCTTCATAAGCCAGATGTAAGTCCAAGTTCTCTTAATGCGTCGCTATTCTAACCGTTCATTCTACAGGATCCTTTTGGTCACCGATGACCTTCCCTTTGACGTCTCTTGAGCTCGAGACAAGACTTTCATACTTGTACACTCGTGAACAAGACGTTCAATAGAATTGCTACACCCTTGTTGTGGCGTGAACTCAACTCACGAACGATACCCCAGGTAAGCAAACTTCCAGTTGGAACACAGTGTTCCTCATAACAATGACCAGTTACAAAATGCTCCATACTTCCAAGACGCCGGCTCATGGTCTCGATAGACAATCCCTGGTGCGAGGGGCAGTCAGATAGCATCACGACCAGTTCTGACCACTCATTGTATGCGCTCAGGGACCAAAGGCCAGCTTGTGGTCTCGATAGACAATCCCCTGTGCGATGACAGCGATATAGGTCATGGGCATCACAACCAGTTATGACCACTCGTTGTATGCGCTCAGGGAGGCGCCACTGGAGTCAATCGATCGCAAAGGATCGAGGATGTAGCCGCACTACGTGATCCTTCTACGACGACAACGACATCAAGCTGCGACCGCCAAAGTGTGCAATCATACCATCAAGACGACACGCCCCTGTTCCTGTACAAGCCAGGACGTCGATGCAGCTGCACCCCGTGACCATTCACATGTTTGTTTCACTCACGGTCGAGCTCTTTATCCACCGCAAATCTCATATCATTGGACATTGGCTTGGAACAGAAAAGAGCAGTCGATGACGGGGTATTTACGCTATAGAATCTATACGCAAAGCGAATGTGTCGTATTGTATTGCAAGTTATAAGAACCCCATCTTCGTGTTTCAGCTCAAGAGTCCGCGTGTAAGCAATGAGCGCATTCCCTTTCCTCTGGTGGGTTGATGGGGCACAATACGATGACACCGGGGACCAAGCAGCAATAGCCTGGCCGTGGAGAAAGGTCGTTGCATGCTGACAAGTGGGAAAGCATAGGATCGCTCCACGCCAGGGCAGGTTGTCTGTGCCGACCAATCAATACTGTGTGATTATAATCCTATATTCAGGTGATGGCTAGTTATGTGATTTACGGAGGTTTCCGGATAGCGCTATCTGCTACAAACACAGCCAACCAGCCAGAATTTATGAGGGCAGCCTTATGGAAAGTCATCCACTGAGGCTGCGGGTCGCCCGTAGGTCGATCGCGCCCGACCCTCGACCAGTCACGTTAGTCACATATTGAATCTCGCGTTCTGATTCGCGCATTTCCGATGCCATCAACTCTGTAGTCCCTCGCAGATGGTTTTGTGAGTCTCGTCCACTCCGGCAGGGTCCGGCGGACGTGACATGGGCCTCTCTCATTGCTCTCACAAACCGCCGAATATTTTTGCATAAAATACCACGAACGTTACATGGAAAACAGCTGGAACATCACGTGCAAATTTTAATGGCGGCAGACCCAACGGAAAGTGAGATGGAAATGTTCGGTCAGGGTTCGGGTGCGATTGACCTACGAGTAATGGGCAAGGAGCTTATACCTATTCCAAAAGGTATTAGGCCGGACCCTTGATTATTCGGATCGAGTTTTTCTTTTGGCCTATTGAAGATTTCTTCGGTTCGAGTTAGTAAGGTCAGATTTGTGACCCGAAGCGAGCGCTCATGGAGCGGACTGAAGCGAAGAGGGAGGGGAATGTTGCGTCGATAAAAGCTGGCGGGGTGGGCCTTCACCACACAGAACATTTTCAGTCCAACCTCAAGATGAACAACGAGAAACCTCAGATCTCTCTATCTTCTCTCAATGAAACTATCACTGTTTCCCAAGGATTTGATTTCCATTACAAGCACAACGCCGAAGAGCCTGTTTACGTCTTTAGTGACAAGGACTCAGATGAACCAACGACAGTCAATTATCGAGAGTTCGTTCGTGCCTGTGATCGTGTTGCGCACTTCGTTCGTCCAGGTCGCTCAGGCGCCATAGATGGACAGGTGGTCGGGATTGTCCTTGTTACTGACGCTCTACAATATCAAGCAATTCTTGTGGGCGTTATGAGAGCCGGCCTCGTGGTGAGTTTACAGCTGTTGAAAGTCCCGTCCTGTCCTGGTTACATCCTCTCCAGCCATTCCCGATCTCCCATCGCCTCCCTCCAGAAGTAATTGTTCATTTATTGAGGATTACCTCAAGCCATCACCTTATAACCACTCCGACGACGCTTCCTGCAGGCCTGTTCGATGGAATTAGACAAGAGCTAAATCAAGGCGAAAACGGATACGAGTTACAAATTCAAGAGATGCCTGCCTTGAACTACATCTATCCGAAGCTTGGAAATGAAAAGGCATCCGATTCATTTGAACCTTACCCTCCTCCTTCCCAGATACCTTCTCCGAATGATATTGCGGTGTTCCTGCACTCTTCGGGAAGTACTGGGCTGCCGAAAGCTATCCCACAAACGCACAAGAGACTATGCCAATGGGCTATTGTTGGTAAGTGTGCAAATCACTTTCGCTTCAACCCATGACTTACACTTCACAGGAATCCCCGAACTAAGGCTCAATGATCCTCGGCTTCGGTACAGCGCGATCGGACTCCCTCTATTCCATATTATATGTTTTTTTGTTTGCATTCTGAAGCCTGCATTCCATGGATTATCTATCAGCATCTTTCCTCCGGTGGATACCGCATCTGGTGCCCAACCACCCATCCCAACTCCGAAAGCTATCCTCGAACACGCAAAATGCACCCAAGCCACAGGACTTGTAACCATTCCCGTATTTTTGCAAATATGGGGACACTTGAAGGAAGATGTCGACTTCCTTGCAAGTCTTGAGCATGTGGTATGGTGTTTGCAGTTCTGTCAAATATGAACATCACTGAACTCGATCTCATTCAGATTGTTACTGGAGGCATACTATCCACCAAGACTGGCAATGCCCTAGTCGAAGCTGGTGTTAACCTCGATTCTATGTATGGCTCGACTGAGATTGGGCCAGCCTGTCGTTTTCGTGTTCAACGTGGACGCGAAAAGGATTGGGAATGGTCAGAGATGACACCGTGTATCGACTTTGAATGGGTTAGCCAGGGTGATGGGACCTACGAATGTCATGTTCTGGTAAGCTATCCCATTTCCTCTATCAAACGATTGATTCTGATGAAGTTACTACTCACGTAGAATAGCGAGACGCATGAAGTCGCAGTTTTGAACAGAAGCGATAAACGAGGATATGCGACTTCTGACTTGTTTGTTCAGACACCCAACAAACAATAAGTTGTGGAAAATGTACTTGTTTTTTCATCATCACGG
>KQ962895.1:1382-16041 GCA_001563735.1 Leucoagaricus sp. SymC.cos
AGGCAATCGAGCGCTCGCTTCGAAGGAGCTGCCTTACATCTGGCTCTGAATATTGAAAAAGCTTCGTGGAGTAATGCGAGAGGAAGTGTGTAGCTTTCGAATGGACGGTTGCAGCAAATGGCGCGACCTTGCCCCGAAATTTTCTCGAAGGCCTTAGGGTCAGCTAGTGACGACAGCGCCGCTTTGTCAATCGCTGTTTTCAGAAGCTTGGCTTGCGATGGAACTTCTTCGCCTCGCTTGCGCTTGATACCGCTGTTGCGTTGTTCTATAGCAGTGATTCATTTGAGTATACCAGGATGGACGGAAGAAGGTGTGAACGCACCAGGCATTTGTACGAGTAGCGTCTCTTCATTTGCGACATGTAAATCTGCCGTCGCCCGCCTCCCATTGAGGCGTTCGACTCCTGCGGAGAAAGCCTCGCTTACTTGAGCGTCAAGTTGTTCAAGTTGTTCATATTCAAAACTCGTCGTCCGGTCGTTGCATCGCCATACAGCAAGCTGGTAGGCGGGGATGTCGATCAAAGCCTTTTCCTTGACCGCTTCCTTCAAGGCGGCGACATTGTTTCCGGGAACCACCTCGAAGGGCGGGCCAGTGGGCTGATTCTTGTGATCGATGAGGAGACACCAAACTTTGGTGGGGCCAATGTGGCCATGTTGGTGATTCATTGAGTGAGCCTGAACGAACAGCCTCGCGTTATATCACGTTTGACAGGTTAGGCACTTGACTTGGTAGGCACTTAAAAAAAAAAAAAAAAAGACTTGGTAGGCACTTGGCCTTTGAAAGGGCTTTGAGTGCCTTTCAAAGGCGAAAAAGCCCTTGGCCAATGAAAGGTTCATTTCTGCAATTAGGTTGCTTAGCGTCTGGTGGGACAACACCGTTCGCCTGCTAGATTTATCCCGCAGCCTCCAAAACCTCCGTATTGCTTACTGAACCAGAATGGCCACAAATCCACCTGGAAACCCTGAAATCCGCTCGGCGCACGAATTCATTCATTGATCGGGTGAGTTGTGAGGCAATGATTGTAACTGCCGATGAACTCAGGGATATTCAGATGAATGCAGTTTTTGGAACATTTCCTCCCGGCATTCTAATCGCATATGAATATTTGTTCAGGAAGGTGGACTTTTTCATGATTACATTAACGCCAGACCAATAATGTTGCAGGATGTTTTAACAGTCGAAGTATGCCAGTACGCGATCACGGGCTCAACGCGCTTGCACGGCGTTCGACTTTACTAAGTTTACCGTACTTCCTTTACACTTAGAGATCCGCGCACGGAGATTTCCTTGGACAAGTTGCAAACGTCCTTGGCATTTTGACAAACATCCCGAGATCGGAGCCTCTGGTACTCAACAGGGTCCACAAAAGGGCTGCACGACGTCTCTTAGGGCGCACAAGTAGAACTCACTGACAAGATGAATGAGCCAGCCGCCATCGTGCTCGAAATCCTGAGCTCCCCCGAGGTACAGGTACAGGTAATCAACCAAACTCAAGGTGAAGGCGCCGAGATGCGGAGAATCTGAAGATCTATCGATATGGTTGTACTTATGTCATTAACCTGAGGCGTTTCACATTGGTTTTGGCCACATTCTTTGTGTCTCGTCAGCGTAGGATACCGATTCGAAGTGAGTCTCCCAGTTTATCAAGCGGCACCAGAAACAATCCCGAATTTCATGAACATAAATTGCCCTTTCGCTCAGAGGATATGCCAAGTCTTCTCCACTGGCAGAAACAGTTTTATCACTAGGCCCTGAATGCTGATCCTTGACCAACTTATCTGTCGCGCCGCTTCGGTTATTTCTTAGGCCTTGCCCACGTTCATCTGACATTAGCTCGAGAATGCTGACCTTAGTTACATTGTAACGTTCGTGCCGGAATCAACAACGCAAATAATCGTCTTGCCAGTATACGCTGTACACAACCTCTGATAGTTGGGTTTGCATTGCCTGAAGCGCGGAGTATACCAAGGCACTCAGCCATTATTGTTATTCCAAAAATTCCAACCAAAACATGATTCGTTGATTCTGAGTCTGAGTTCGACATCAGCGACTGAAAAGATATATCTATGACAATAACTACCGCCACTGTCACGCCTCATTAAGATCATTATTTACTTCTTCCCATCGTACACTCTCGTACATTTAATCAATCAAACGCAAAACTAAAACACAATACATAAACTAAGCAGGCGCTTTTATGCCCCTGCTGATTTCACGGGGGAAACATATTTCCCGCTACCTCCCGCAAAGATATCCTGAAATCCAAATGAGACGAGAGGCTCACGGGTCCAAAAAGAATGAAGCAAATATACCTTAACGATACCCCGACCAATTTGCCCTAGAGCCGTTCTGCTCTCATACAAAGGATAAAGAACCACGGCAAAACTGGAGAAGAACGTCCATGCAATGCCAATCGACACCCAAGCAGTCAAATCCTTGACGTTGTACACTCGTGCCGAACCAAAGAGGGGGAGTGGGATTAGGAGAATAAGAATAACGAACTATAGTTTGAGGTTAGAATTGGATAGGATTCTGACCTGAAAGGCGAACTCACCAAGCCTAATGACGACCAACTGGCAAAGTGGAAAGCCTTCTTGAGTTTCGCGGGATCAAGTTCACTCTCTTGCTCGGCAGCGTCAAAAGAGTCGGTTACAGATGCAGCCTTGGTTGTAACAGTGTCCTTCTTTTCAGACAAAGATTCCCTGTCCGAAGGTATCGATTCAACGGGAGATTCGGATTGAGGCTCAGGTTTGTTGAAGGTCCGAGTCGCTTCCCAGTCGTAGTCATCTGGCCACTAGTATCCCAGGTACTGTCAGCGGCTGTTGGTTTTCACTATAAACGAATAAAAACTCACAATAAGGGATGTCACGACAGCGACAACAGCGCCGATGAGTATCGATGCCAAGTTACCCGCCAACATCTCATAGTCGCCACCGGAGGTTACAACATTGATGACACCATCGTTGAGCTTCGCGGTGGTCACTAGCCATGCAATAAGGCCACAGAAAAAGCCGAGGATGGATCCACCGATGCATCCCCACTTGTTGGCTTTAGACCAGGTAACGCAGAGCGCGATAGGAGCGACACCGGAGCCGAGGATAACACCCATGAACGTCTATTCCTCAAGATCAGTACAAGCTAGTCACTGAAGGTGGACATTACGCACATATAGCCAACCCATAGAAACTCCGATGTAGAAGAAGATGGTTCCTGCAACGCCGCAAACAATAGCCCAAAATGCAACCTGCGGAACTTCCCAGTCGTAGTCATCTGGCCACTAGTATCCCAGGTACTGTCAGCGGATGTTGGTTTTCACTATAAACGAATAAAAACCCACAATAAGGGATGTCACGACAGCGACAACAGCGCCAATGAGTATCGATGCCAAGTTACCCGCCAACATCTCATAGTCACCACCGGAGGTTACAACATTGATGACACCATCGTTGAGCTTTGCGGTGGTCACTAGCCATGCAATAAGGCCACAGAAAAAGCCGAGGATGGATCCACCGATGCATCCCCACTTGTTGGCTTTAGACCAGGTAATGCAGAGCGCGATAGGAGCGACACCGGAGCCGAGGATAACACCCATGAACGTCTATTCCTCAAGATCAGTACAAGCTAGTCACTGAAGGTGGACATTACGCACATATAGCCAACCCATAGAAACTCCGATGTAGAAGAAGATGGTTCCTGCAACGCCGCAAACAATAGCCCAAAATGCAACCTGCGGATACAATCAGTTCTACTAATCAAGCCCAGATTACTAAATATCACACATACCATGCAGTGGCCCATCCTGAGGACCTGTCCTTCATTAGCCTTGGGGTTGAAATACTTCACGTAAACATCGTATGTCAAAAGTGATGACGAAGCGATGAGCTCAGCGGAGCATGCGCTGGTGACGGCCAAAAACAAGAGGATCAAAATCGCGGCAGCTCCGCCTTTGCCCAAGAGAGCAGCAGCGGCCGCGGCCGCAGGTAGACCAGCAGAAACGTCAGCGGGTGAGAGAACTCTCATGTCTGGATCGCCACGGAGAGCGACAGCAGCAAGTCCGAGAGTGGTTGCAAAGGTGAAGGGAATGGCAAACCTAATTGAAACATCTTAGGGAAGAAGTGATCAGGGAGATGCCGTGATAAGACTTACCATGCAAGACCACCTAGGAGGTAAGCCTTAACCGTCGTAGCAGGACGACTGGCAATCGCACGTTGCCAGTACGCTTGGTCCTGGAAAACAGTCGCGAAGTTGCCAATGATGTTGATGACGCCAAAGATGATCCCGTTCTTGGATCTCATCGTAAGATATGATCCATGAGCATTACCTTCAACAGGAGCGATTGAAGAGGCGGTGGCGAGCAGTTCGTGCATTTTCGTAGGGCTTCCAATCTTCGGGCTTGTCGCGTATACGGTAAAGGTAAAAGTCTGATCCAAAGTGTCAAAGACGACCGAAGGGAAGGGAGCACGAGAACTAACGAAGATGATGACGAAGAGAATCACTGTATGAGTGCTAGGAGTGGGTCAGATTCGGTTCCCTCAGGTCTGCGGAAACCGGGACCCACTAGTCGCAGAGAAGTGTTGAGCGCATTCCACCGACGACAACGTAAATCGCAACACCTATTGGGATAAGGAAGCAGGCCTAGCACATGGGTGTCAATCCCTGTCGTCACTTAACATGAAAGGAGAGCTTACGGCGATAGTGTTCATTCCCGTCAAATCCGTCACCGTTGCAGATCCACCGAGAATAAGCATTGAGCTAACGATGATGTTTGTTGCGAAACTAAAAGCCATAGGATGTGAGAAGGGTTACGAAAACTGCTATGGATCGGCACTGACCCGAAGAACATGAACACTAGATGAGCAGCCTTGCCCCATCGTACACCAACGATTTCCAGCCATGTATGGGCGTAAGGAGCGTTCAGTTTAAGTTTTGCAGCAAGCTAAAAGGCTAGGATTAGAAAGCCGTCCATCACAATAGGAAATGTACTGACCATAGCAAAGAGAAGAATCTGTACACACGCGCCGGCTCCATACCACCAAGGGCCACTGATGCCAAACTTGTAGGCTACAGCACAACTTTGCAACTGGTTTCGAATGCAAGTCAGCAAAGTCAATAACATTAAGAGAAAGGGGACATACCAGCGTAGCCGCCCATGTCCATGCAGAAACGATACCTGAAGCGATCAAGCCAGGCTTGACGCTTCTCGAAGCCGTACTGAACTCTTCCGAGTCTTTGGGTGAGAACGCCGTGTAACGTGTTTGAAGAGCCGTTAAGCAAATCATAAATGTGCTGAAGAAGAGACCAATGCCGATGACTGGAGAGCAAAAAAAGTTGTCAGGGTCATGCCTCCGATAGCAAGAGAACAGGAACCTACCGACGCCATAACCGGCGCCCTGCGGCAGAACAGCCGTGTCGGACATGCTGTGAGAGGAAGGTTACAGCGATGGAAGGTTGAGGTCCTCAAAGAGAAAGGGCGTTGAGAGGGGAATAAGATGGGTAGGCCCCAGGTTGTTTGAGGAGGTGAAACTTGAGGGGCGTTCGAACCACAACAAGTAGGGGCACCAAGCGGCAGTCGTTCTACGTCGAGGACTTGACGTACAAGCTTCTCACAGAAGAGTGTATAAATACCACCTCGTCCCGCGCGCATATTAGCCTGACATCTCCTTATCTCTCCAAGTTCATTATGGAAAGATAAAGGTTAGCCAATCACCCTGCTGGGATACAACATGGGCAAAGCATCAAATATTGATCGCTTATAATGCCTTATTCGCTCCTGCTTCAATTTGAATATGCCGTATCGCCATTCCGTGTATCAGAGATACTTTTCATAGCGCCTATAGCCAAGTCTAGGTCAGAAAAGGGTTTGATTCAGAAGATATCTAACTACCTTGCCCAAAATGGGTGTTGAGGGCCGTCTGTAATCCTCCTTGGTGTGTTGTAATACTTCCAACGCGTGAAAGCGACGCGGAGAAACACGATTGGATCATCCAGGATAGTCTTGCAGTTGACAGGCAGGTTGGTGTCGAATCTTCTTGAACCGCATTCTCTCTGTGCCAAAGCCAGTCACAGGACGCCTATCCAGCGCATTTGAATGGTTTGGCCACCTCGATCGCCTCGTAGCAAAGAACCATCTCTGTAAACCCCACATCGATTGTGCTGCCACGCATGCATATGCAAGCAAGCAAAAAAGACCGATTATGAGATCAGGGTGTGAATTTGATTGATAAAGGCGAGGGTTATGAGAACCTCAGTACCTTCCAAGAACGTTGAAAGATATGAGATCTGCATTCAAGACGATGAAGCACACGAGGGGAAGGACAACCAAGATACGCATGAGCGTCAGTTGCTCAATTGGGGATAGTTGCCGTTTTTGTCCGGCTTCGTTGATCCAACTGATGCCAGGTTATAAATAACACTCCCTCTCTCTGACCTCGCTTCATGGCTGCAATCATGATAAAACCGTTGCAAGATATCTACGAGAGCTCTACAGTCGGTCTATGATTCTCTGGTACACTAAAATTGCTTTTGCGCTCTTCCCTGCAGAGGCTTTCGGCCCGTAGACGTCGGTAACAATCCGCTTTTTTGGTTATCAGTGGCTTTGTTGCCGGTCGAGATAAGAGATACTGCGTTCGAATTTCCCAGAGTTGGGGAAGATATGATGTCTGCATTCAAGAATAAATAAATGTATACCCTACTTCTTTATCTGCTTCGCAACGGCTTGACGCAACTCTGTTGCAATGGCTTATCTTGCGCACTTGTTGACTTGCTTGAAACGGTAGTATCTACTGGGCGTCGATCCCTCTTCACAGCATTGGTAGTCAAGGTAGTCCTGGTAATACCCTTTGATTTTGATTTTAATCATGAACGCTGGGCATTTTTCGAGTTGACGACGTCATGTTTAAAGTTGACGCTGTCACCCTTAGGTTAGGCGTCAGAGAACTGGTATTCAACTCAAAGAACTTTTTGTCCTGTCCGCAGCGACGCAAAATCATAAGGAAAAAACCTTTATCTGCAGAACGCACCAACCAGTGTACCATTAGAAAGATGCCCAGTGAATCGAAAGCTAAGGCGAAAGTACATCATCATCATCCAATTTGAACTTGAAGTTCAGGAACACCCCTTATCACCTGTCCACCGACTCGTGGAGTTCGGGAGGCCGATTCAATGGCCCTCGGTATCCACTGATATTCACTAAAGCCGAAGAAAACCGAACCGAGTGGGGATAGGTCCATTCGCATGCCGACGGTGAATGTCTTGAGAACAAACAATAATAAACGCAGACCCTCATCACGAGTTCGCCGTTCACCCGATATGGGTATCCTCATTTACTTGCGACACTACATTCGTTACCATCTTTACAGGTTTCATTCGTTTCGACCTCTCGTACTGCTGCAAAGGTTTCTTCGAGTCATGACAGAGGATGATGCAAATATTTTACCACAATCCCTAACTATTACGGTTCCGATCCCACACTGCTATAACATGGAAGAACTACCAACCGCATCCTCTGCACGCGCACAAACTATCCAAATCCTCTCCCTCATTAAAGAAAAAAAAACCCTCTCTCCATCCCAACTCGAATTCCAATCCTCACCTCTCTTCACCCATCTCTCCTCCGGTCTCGCACTAACAACCGGATCCGCACTCGGGTACAAACCACCTACACCTTCACAATGCCTAGCCTCATTCCAAGCACCAAACAAAGTTGGGTTAACAGCTGGTGCACGAGCGTGGACTAAACACGCTCACCGCTCACAACAATACCATCCTTCCGCTGCTTCTAAAAAGAATAAAGGAGAACCTGGATGGTGGGGACATGCTCAAGGGCCTAGGGATATATTGAATGAAGGTGCTCATACGTTATTTTGTAAAATTGTGAAAGAGGCTAGTTGGAGGAATTTACATATGTTGCCTCATGATGTTTTGGCTTATGAGATGAGAGTTCCGGAAGGATATGGAATGCGGTGGTCGCGAGACCTTAAAGCGATGAAAGAGAAGAAAGAGGGTTTCGAGGATGGGCATGTTGGGGACGAGGAGAAAGAGGATGGTCCTTCTGAGGCCTCCGAGAGTCCTTGGACTTTCAGAGGTTTTGTCGAACCGATGATGGAGAATGGCCATGAGCTCGGATGGAGGCATGAGCTGACTCGTCCTCCTTCGATGGTGAACGAAAAGGGTCAAGGGTCTGAAGCTCAGGCTTCATCTTCGTCGACCTGTGAGTGTTCTCTATTTCTTTCGTGTACGACTATTGAGCTCTTCCCTCACAGAACGTCAAACTACCGTATTAAATCTCAACTCTCACGTATAATTTAGGGCATCATAGAATTTTCGTCCGCCCCCTCACTTCGGCGAACATCAAACCCTTCAGGACAGCCAGTTAATCCACTTGCTACCCTTACCCTCGAAGATATTTGCGATCTCCCTCGCGACATGGTGATCAGCCTGTTCACTCGGGTGCAACTCATCGTACCTGGTGTAGCCAGTCAATATCAGCAATCTCATTCCTATCATGTCAAGATGGTACGTACCAGAGATGGCTGTCACGGTCAGTTCCATTGACCACCGTACACACGCTCTCATCAGATTGGCCGACTTGGTAAAGGCAAGAATCGATGCATCCAGTAACGTTGAAACCTGGGGCGGTACCATTCGGGTAATTGCCGGGTGGACATACATGTCAGCAAACAGACTACGCGAGTCGAAAATCCCTCTGGTGACGTCGTGAGTCGTTGAGTTCCAATGATGAAGTTTAGACGCGAGGTTTTCGAGCATGAGCTTGGTCAACGCGTTACCAGAGAGGGTGAGTTTGCGGACCGTAACACTCCACTCTGTTGTGTTACGTCCGAGGTGCCAATACCTATCAGGCCAAGAGTTGGCTGATAGATGGACGTGAGTTTCAAGGGAATCATCTATACCCTCGTAAGTTTAATCATCATTACACTCCAATAGCAGCGGGCGAATCCACGTTCTGGAACAAGAAACTCCTTGCTCCATTCTCATACATCGCCGACACCCAATTTATCATACACCCCACAACGTCCACAATCAAAGCCTTATTATCTCCCGTCAACAACTAACACCGATATCGTTTGTTCCTATCCACAAGGAGTACAATGTATCCCTCTCATCCAACTTAATCGTATGATTCTTCTCATCTCTCAAGAAAGTAGGAATCAGCGATTCGAAAACTGGAGGGAAAGGCCTGTATGTGATGTTGTTCGAACACGTCCCAGACTTGGCGTAGGGGTACAGTTGAACCCCGGCATGGCGAGCATCGTATTGCGGCTACTGGATTGTTCCGCCATTCGTGATCCAGGTGGTATTGGTGTAGGTGACGAGGGTTTTCAAATCGCCCTTATGGAAGAGTTGGATGTAAAGAGAATCATGGTCGTGGTCATGGTCTCCAGGCCACTGGCCAGCGAAGACAACAGCAGGAAGGAGAGTCAGAAGAGCAGTGAGAGCAGTGAATTTTATGGCGGTGATCTGGGGCGGCAATCGACTTCGCTAATCAGTTCTTTTAGTTCGATACCTCTTAACCGTTGCACTAGAAATCAAAGTGACGACTTACCAACGAACCTTCGGCAACTGGATCAACATTGGATATTCCGCTGTAGCACAACCCTTGTTCCCGTTGCAAAAACGTCTTGCAAACAAGCACCTGACCAGCATCTACGGCTAGGACCTATTCATGACGCGTTGGAGTGTTCGGGGCATAAGTGCTGTGTAGTTTTGCAGCTTTAGCCACGTGTTCGAGCACCATGTAAAATCCGTTCTAGTGAAGAAAGGTTTTCAAACCGCGAGAAGAAGGGAGAAGAATACGAATCAGGGGGGCTCGGGATTGATGATGGCGTGTGATGGACCTCGATAGTTCGCAAGTTTTCTGTTGATAGTGCACCGAAGCATGTCCGAAATTTTGCCTTTACAGGTTAGAAAAACAGAAAGAAATCAACAATCAGGAGTTTGTGACTGATATCAGGCTATGGAAAGCTTTCACTCGAATTTTCCAGCACCCAAAAGTTCAGTCTCTTTGATCAAAACTTGACAAGAATCAAGGCGAGCGACTGCCACAGCAACACTCATGACGTAATACACTCGAGGCAGGCAACAGCCTTACATGAGCCTTCTCGGCACGTCTTGTTGAGTGGCAGCGCAATTCAGGACTTGGTCAATCACCTACACCATGTCCTCTCTAGTCATTGACAGTTACATCAAGCTCCCCAAAGCCGTTATCGACGTCCTCGACGAGGGCCAGCCCGTCTTTCATCGTGTCGTCGTCGAGCCTCAAACCGGCCAAGAACCCGCCTCAATAGCATCGGACACGACTGCTCTCTCGACCAACTCAGCGCTTATCGTAAGCAACGTTGAGAAGATTCACTCCAGCGATCATATCTCTGTCTACCGTGCCAAGCTTGACCTTCCAGACACCGAAAACCTGATCGATGTCGTGCTGAAGATCACGAAAGTCGGTGGTCCAAGGAATGATGCTTTGTGGCGGGAGTATCAGAGATATGAAGATCTTGTCCAGTTTCAAGGAACTCTGATTCCTCGTTGCTATGGTCTTTTCCAAGCGAGTTTGGCGGAGGAGGGAGAGGATGAAGAGGAGGCAGGTGTTGTCTCGTGCCTTGTACTTGGGTATGGTGGTGAAGCTTCCGCACCCGAGTTGAACAAGAATCCGAAGGAGTTCAAGTGAGTTCTATCTTTCATCTATACTAGATGGTTCGTCGATCCTGATGCACTCTTAGTTTACCGGTGATCAAAGCTTTGGAGACGTTGCATGATGCCGGGTTCACGCACGGCAGCATCCAGCCCAGCAATATCCTCAACAATCAAGGCACTCCGATCCTTATTGACCTCGAGTTCGTCAAGGGCGAACATAAGTGCGATCGCGCCGCTTCTGTCACTTCCAACGGTCTAGAGAACAAGTCTGGCGATTTTGGATGTTCCGAGATCTATCATGCTGCTCGCAAGATGGACCTTTGGAAGAAATCAGGTAAGTAATCCTCGTGAAGAACACGCGTTTGGTGTCACCGATGCCCCTACCACCGCAGCGTGATTGCTATCACTACACTCTCCCTTTACCTTCTCATAGGCAAACACTTTTTTCTTTTCTTGGTTCTCGGTTTTTGGTTTCATCGTCTCTGTCCTGCATTACTAGTCTTCAGGGCTAATTCGCATAAATCAAATTGCTTTTGCATCGTTGCATCATAAAACTACATATACCATTTGACACTTGTACAACATAAATACCGTATAAACGTCCATGTCCCATGTATACCATCCAGTAAACACACATGTATACTCTTTACATCTGCCTTGTTTCTGTCCTTGTAGTCCAGAAATGACGTACTTATTCATATCCTTCGAGTATCCGTTGAGCGAGAGGGACGATGGTGAACCAGCCCAGGACATAGGAGTTAAACCGTTGGACACTCCGAGTCCTCTTCCCTCTTTGGTTATGTATTTGCGGTCTCCAACAGCATGACGCTCACAAAAATGAGATGATGTAAATACATACCAGAACGGGGTGGAGGCACCCAGATTCTTTGGAATTCCATATATTGGCACGTGAACAGTACTGTCCAGTGTATATCTACTTGCTTTCTTCCCCGCAATCTTCATGTGAGGAGACGAAAAACCCGGGGTGTGTTCAAGAAGGCAAATTACATGTTGTATTCTACTGTATTTGTGTGCACTCTGTGAGAAAAGACAATAAGAGATTAGAGAATGAAGTCTGAGGCATTTCTTTGATTGCCCGAAATAGTAAACTAGAATTCGACAGTGACATACAACGAACACACGATCAAGCAGCACGTAGCAATCGACGCGATCAGTCAGCCAGGCTCATGATCACAAGCAGCTGAGGTCAAGGATGATCTATATGTTCCACATACAGCCCAGTAATGTTGGTCATCTTCCATGAAATCTCGCGTGTGTTGGATAACTCGAAGTTAAAAGTGCTGAGAAGGACAGATAATACCATCTCTGAAAAAAATTACCGGCGGGTGAGGCAAGCTACTTGATGGAAAAGGTGTCAACGAGACTTACTCATTTCGAGCTGCGAGAACTTGAAACCACTGGAATATATCCGCTAGTTCATAATTCGACGCATAGATTTGTGAAAGTACTGGCATGCAGGCTCTTCCACCACCCAACAACGCCATCCTTTTTAGCCATGAATCAGTCAAAGCTAGTCATCTGAAGTTCAATATGCAATTCAATACTCACAAATAAGAGTAAACTCCCGGCATATGGGCCTCTGCCACGGCGTCAGGAATACATGACAGCTACCACTCAGTTTTCCATTCGAGAGCATCAGCACTCCACAAATCTGGATTGGTGTTGGATCCCAGGATAGATATAACGACATCGGTACCCTTCGGCACGAGAACTTCTGAGACCTCTCTGCCATCAGAGCCAATGATAGGCTTTGACAGAGGCAGCATAATATCCTTGCGAACCCTACTATCAAGATAGCCTTGACTTCAATATTCAATATTCGATCCTGGAGTCCAGGCAGAATACGTACGTTTGAATTGGGACGAGATTGACCGGAGGATATCTGTACGATGTACTTATCGAGTCAACCGTGCCTAGTAGCAAGATGGCCAGATACGTGCACTACAATCCTGGAGTCCAGGCAGAATATGTACGTTTGAATTGGGACGAGATTGATCGGAGGATATCTGTACGATGTACTTATCGAGTCAACTGTGCCTAGTAGCAAGATGGCCAGATACGTGCACTCGAAGAGTCTCGCAGCAGACTGCATCTAGATGTGGCAGAGACACGAGCTGATTGTATGTCAATTGATCATCTTGTTGAGCCTCGCGTAATTCTTCAAGTAGTCATGAAGAGTCTCGCAGCAGACTGCATCTAGATGTGGCAGAGACATGAGCTGATCGTATGTCAATTGATCATCTTGTTGAGCCTCGCGTAATTCTTCAAGTAGTCGCTTCTGGACATCAGAGTGGGTGGTCAGCATGCGAATGATCCGCTCGATCCCAGAAGAAGTCGTAGCTATCCCCACGAAAACAAATGTTCTCGAAATGAGAAGTCAGTACTTCTCTTTACTAAGGTATTACCATGTAGCAAGGTGACTTACGAAACCTGTTGGGGGTGTGGA
The DNA here is from genome assembly GCA_001563735.1 of Leucoagaricus sp. SymC.cos. Classification (NCBI taxonomy): domain Eukaryota; kingdom Fungi; phylum Basidiomycota; class Agaricomycetes; order Agaricales; family Agaricaceae; genus Leucoagaricus; species Leucoagaricus sp. SymC.cos. Next base: position 14,500 of record KQ962895.1, read on the forward strand.
TCAGGTGATGATATGCAATTAATAAGAGACAGACACATACCTGCCCATATAATTCTTCGTCACTCAACCGATTAGCTTGAGAATTTGCCCTCACTAGCCAATGTTAGCTGCAGTCAAAAAAATGGCATGAAGAACATACTTAGAATACTGATGATGTCCTTCTTTTCCTTCATCTCTTGAACAACGGTGGGATCACTACTGTTTATGGCGTCCTCCTTGGCTTTGATGATCTCAAGGGAGTTACGGTATATAAGATCAACGGACTCCTTGATTTCTTGCACTTTCCTCATCAGGATGTGTTCGACGATATATCTCTTGACATGAGGGAAATTGAACTTTGCAGCAAGAGGGGAGACAAAACGATTGGTGAAGAAGCAAAACAGTCCCCTGATCAACAAGCTACAAGATAACTCAGCACTGATTTCAAGTAGGTGACTATCTGGCTCACATAAATCTTTTCATGGCTCGCAAATATGGATGCTCTTCTTGGTTATCCGCAAGTGCGGCAAACGAGTAACCCATGCCACTTTGACCAATCAATTCGAGTGCTGTTCTCATCCAATGGAAGATGTCGATCTCTCGTTTGCTTTTCTTTACCTTAGTTTTCAATGTTGTGTGCACCTAACGAGTTATTAGAATTGAAATCAACAACATGTCATGATAGAAACACACTCGTTTCTATGACTTTGTAGAATAATACTGGAATTAGAGATAAACCAACTGTTGAGAATCGGGGACCAATCAGGAATTCAGACTTACTCATATCACATATATGGTTAGTTGAGAAGACAGGATTCTTCCTGGTACCGATCCCCATTGGTATCATTTTACTAGGCTTGGCTGCTCTGTTGAGAAGGTTAGGTCAGCTGTTGTTGATACCCTTCGGTATCATTCTCTTCCTGTCACCTTGGAGACGTTCAAGCCTGACACTTTGGATGCTTGCCTGGGTAGGCAGCTTTTGGATCGCTTTGGCGATCGTATACGGGTGGTTGAGTTCAACTCTAAGGAGGAGGATGTCAACATCCCAATCCCTCCTTGACCTCTTACCACCACCTTCCCTTTTGGGAATGTGCTGAGGGGGTCGTCTCGAGCATCGCTCGACTGCCTTTGGGCACTCTTCGCTGGCCTTTACTGGCCAGCACACTTTGCAACGACTTTCGAGTCGTTATCTCTCATTTTCTTTCCATGCCCTGGGCTGACTGGTCCCCGTGGTGGTATGGATTTGTCCGTATTGTCCTGATCCCCCCGGTGGTGTCCCATACATTTGCCAGCAGGTCCCTAGATCCTGGCAATGTCCTCTCGTCACCGTCGCCTCAGTGACGCTTCCACCTCTTGGGCTGGTCCACAGATCCTCAAGACTCCTGGTGCCCATTTCGATGCCCGCCACTCCCTTGCTTCGTGGCCCCACTGCCTGATTTTGGGATTCTAAGGCTCCCTGGGATACTGATGACCTCCACCACCACCAGCTCTGCTTGCTGATGGTTCACACTTTTTCCCCTCCTGCTTGCGTGCTATTGTTACATGCACAAGCCACATTTTCAA
>KQ962896.1:0-11015 GCA_001563735.1 Leucoagaricus sp. SymC.cos
GGAATCTGATCATGAAGATGGACAGGCAAACATTGCCAGTCCATTGATCTCATATGAGTTGAGAGACAATGTATCTCAACCATTGGAGCAGGCTACTGAGATCAGTAGGCTCACAATTGTGTTTGCTGAGACAATGACTCCCTCAGAGTATTCAGCTATACTAGCCAATAGGCAGTACAGCCTAAATGAGTGAATAGATTTCATATTTGCTAGACATAAACTCTCCACTAACAGGAGAGGGGATTTGGTATCATATTCTGAAGAACTTGCTGCAGAAATTTGCAGAGAGACCATGGAGACTGGAGGTAGGGTGAACCAGTCTATATACAAATTTACTGTAATTCATAACCTCCAAAAATTGATTAGTTCTTATTTCAATGTGCAAGAGAACTATGTCTCTGAATTACAACTGCTTACACCTATGAACAAGGTGTACTGTAGGATGCCTACTCATGGATTTCATGAGTATGCACTGACTGTGCAGGAAGTTCAGTTTTTACCAAACTACACACTGCAAGGGGACTCAGGAGCCCTTGAATCTATATTTGAGGATGACCTACCAACTGAGGACCAAGGTAGCAATCATGCAGAAGATACTCTGTGTACTCAAGTACCTACTGTTGAACCTTCAAATTCAACAGCCAAAGAAGAGGTGTTTGATGGAAAAGCACTGAAAGAGCTCTTCCAAGGGCATTCAAAAGATGAATCTTCTAAACAATATTGTGACCAACTACTTGCTCAGAAACAAATACTTGCTATCATCAATGACACTCTCACACCTTATAATGGCAAGACAGACCAACTGTCTAATCCCTCTGCTCCTACCAACAATCTCCTGCAGAGTACTACTAAGCACTCTGCTAGATTCACCCTTGAAGACACTGATGACTTGGATGAAGACTCACATGAGGAAAATGATCAACCTTGCATAATCTCCCCAATGTCCCTTAACCCATATGTCAATGTAGCTCATTGTTGTGAGTACAGACACAAGTTCAATGACAGAGTGGGTTATAAATACATGCATAATGAGGATATATACATAAAAGGAAGTTTGTCAATCCCTGACCAAGGGATTGAATTCAAAGGTACTAAACTATATCAGCAGACTGGATATGATCCAGAGTCAGCTTGTACCACTGACCTGAAAGGCAAGACACCTATACATGGGTCAGCAACACTAGCATGGCAATTACTGGTGGACAGACTTCCACTAGTCACTCCTGTAAAAAGTCAAGTGAAAACCAATCTGCTTGTATTTACACCCATCAATTCTAACTTGAGTAGAAAGAAATGGGGATACTTCCTCATTAGTGAGCCACCTATCCAAGTAGCATCACCTGGGATAGCTAACATGATCAATGTGCATAACTTCTTGATGCATGAAAGACTCTGTTCAATTGTACAAGAGTATCTCTCACAACTGTTTGATTTCCCAATGGACTTCAAGCCCTCAAACAACAAACTCCCAAGTGATAAGACTATCAAGCCTTATAAAGAAAGTTCAGAATTTAATAATCTGGAGAACTTTGTCTCTGCGATCTGTATAGACCTTGCTTTGAAAGGCATGGGTGGTTCAGGCCAAGGCAGGGACTGCTTGTGATTATTGACATTATCTTATCACTTAGCTGGCAAAGCTAAGACTATGTTTACATGACACGTCATCAATATCAATCAAACAAAGCTTGATTGGACTTTTGAAGAAGCAGTCTGTGCCCTGTATGACTACTTCATTCTACCCACTGTTATGCACAATGCTTGTGAAGGACTGAAACAAGTTAGATACAACTCTCATATAGGCATATAAGGGTACTATGATGCCATAATAGACAGTGTACAATATATGACTGTGTACTCTGATGACTATATGTTGATTGAGGTATTCTTTTAAGAAATACCTGACAATATACATACTGATTTGCTTTTCAACTATGAGTTGACCCCTGAGGTCAACTTATTGGAAGACTTTATGTCTTATGCAGTATCCTATGAGAATAGGTGAAAAACTGCAACATTTTATCAGAGAGCACTGACTACAGATAAGTGATCTGTCAAGCTGCTAATAAAGAACACTTGACCATTTTTACCTAGAGAGAATGACAAAAAGCCTTTAGCTTTTATCTCTCGAAATGTAGCTAATAGAAGGAATAAAATCTCCTCAAGGGAGATTTGTTTCTCTAGACTCTCCAATGCACAGTTTGGAGGTAACAATAATAGGAAACCATCAGGTCTCTTCAGGCCAAAGAATAATTCAAGACCTGTAAGTGGGAATAAGCCACCAGATAGAACTGGTGGAAACACATCTAGACCTACAGTCAGATGCTACATCTGTAATAGCAACCACTTTGTGAACATATGCCTGACAAAGAAAACCTCTTATGTCTGAGCAGCACATACTGAGGTTCCAGACTCACTAGAACTATAAAAAGAATACAATGTAGCTTCCAACATTGGAGAAGAATCTTCTCAGATTGGGGCAGCTGACCACATGAGTAAAGCATCTGTGTCTGAATGAAGTGATGACCTGGTAGAAGTAGAGGTCATCAAGTCAGATTATGGGTCTAATCTGGATGATTGGGATTTTCTAGCAGTCCTCAGTGACATACCAGTCATTAAGGTATTGTCCAACTACAGATTGGACATGGAAGTCATAGAAATTTCAGACAATGAGGATAAAGTTGGGAATGATCCAACTACTGAAATAGATATCAATGATGATGATAGCATTGACAATGGTATTCTGGATGAACAATTTAATGAGAGTGAATCAATTAAAGTGCTGACAGAGACACCTGAAGGCAGTACAGGTACAGTTAGAATATGTCATGTAGCTTTGCAAAAGAATAAGAATAAAATTCTTCATCTACAATTGCCTATAAAAGAGAAGCAATGTCTTGCTTCTTAGGTTTCAGTCAATGGCTTAGATGCATTGATGCTATGGGACTCAGGAAGTATGACATCTGGAATGTCATCAGCATTTACACAACTGGCAAATGTGAAAGTAAACAAGCTCATTAATCAACACACCCTCTAACTGGGAACAGTTGGAAGCCACTCCTTTGTAAAATATGGAGCAAGATGTGATCTGAATATACAAGGTAACTTGTACCCTACATACTTAGACATAGCAAATTTTGATTGCTATGATATGATTTTAGGCACACTTTTTATGTGAAAGCATAAGATGATGCTGGACTTTGAGCAGGACTGTGTTATCATAGATGGTACACCAATTTCCACCCAGGACATAGTGGGTGACAATGACCCATGTATCTGTCATCATTAAATGACTGACAAGCATTCAAACTGACAGTCCAAATAGTCAGAAAATGAGAAACATGCTAACATTTCTATTGAGGATATTTCTGACAAGGACAATAATAGACCTGAGATAAGCAACTTGCCTTGGAGTACTCCTCATATCTTAGAAGATGCTGAAGCAAGTACTTCAGCATTGGAATTTGTGGAAAAGATGCCTTTCTTTCCTAGTACTAAGACCACTGTTGGATCTTCATCAAGAAAGGAAGAACCATGACTGATATCAGCTTTTTCACATTGACCTAGATGAAAGATCAATGATCCACCAGTCATGTTTGGAATGCATGATTGCTACTATGACCCTAGAATGCCTAACAAGTGAAATACTGTCATAGCTAGCCAGGGTCTTATGCAAGACATTGCTGATAGATTTTCTGTGCAGACTCACTTTAAGCCCTCAAGTGAGGATGACATCATGGAAATGATGGAGTTCACCCAAGAGCAGTACCCTGAGCAAGCTATATGGGACTACATCCATAGTGTGATGGATGTTAAGCCCCCAATTGAGAATGATATATTGTCCTTCTCAGATTCTGAAGTGAATCTGGAGGGGGAGGACCCAAAGGGTAATCCTCCTGGTAAATACTTAGAGAAGCCTCCAGACAAACATCCAAAAGAGCCATCAACTCAGCCTTCAGATAGGAATGAAGGCCTGATGAGGGATGATTTATCTTGGCTCCAGTGTAGATAGTTGATGGAATTGTCTGATATGATGCAGGAAACTCCTGATCAACTGCCACTATTTTGAGAAGTCAATCACGAAATTCACCTGATTGACAAAAATAAGCAGTATACTTATCATTTATTGTGTTGTCTTCATTCACTATAAGATGAGTTTCATACCAAACTCAACTGATATGTAAATGCTGGATGGTGGGAGCCACAATCTGTATCACAGGCTGCTCTTCTAATGTGTGTCTTTAAGAAGAATGGACACCTTCAAACAGTAACTGATTGTTGGCAATGGAATGACAATACCATCAAAGATGTCACCTCCCTCTCAGATTAGGAGGTTATAAGAGAAGACATTGCAAGGGCTAAGTTTAGATTAAGGATTGATCTAGCAGATGCCTATAAGCAAATCAGGATTAGACTTGAAGACATACACAAGACAGTGTTTGTGACTATATTGGGGACATATATCAGTAATATCATGCAGCAAGGAGATTGTAATGCTCCAGCTACATTTCAACACCTAATAACTGTTATATTCCAAGATGCTATTGGAATACATGTTCATGTATACCTAGATGATATCTTCATCTATTCTGATATGATCAAAGAACATGAGAAGCATCTGCATCTTGTATTTGAGCATCTTCATAAAAATGAGCTCTACATGAAAGAATCAAAAGTTGAACTTTATGCTGATAAGATCAACTGTCTTGGTCATATTATTGATGACCAAGGTATTCACCCTGATAATGACAAGCTCAAACGCATCCATAGTTGGAAAAATCCTTGCAACTACAATGATGTCCAAAAGTTTGTTGGACTTGTGAATTACGTGTCCAACTTTCTAGCTGATATAACAGCATATACTGGACTATTGATGTCCATCACACAGAATGGGACACGCTTCCACTGGCATCCCTTGCATCAGAAATGTTTTGACATGATTAAACAAACCTGTGAAAAGACACCAGTAGTTTATCCTATTAACCCCAAATTGGGAGAACTGATATAGGTAATTTGCAATGCCTCTAAAACTGGTGTTGGAGCCATATATGGTCAAGGCCCCAGCTGGGTAGATTGCAGATCAGCTGAATTCATGTTGAAGAAATTTTCAGCTGTACAGCAGAACTATGCTGTGCATGAGCTTGAAACTCTAGCTATACTAGAGGCTCTCCTTAAGTGGGAAGATAAACTAGTGGGATATAGATTCCACATCATCACTGATCACAAAGCCCTTGAGTTTTTCAAAACTCAAGCTAATTTATCAAGCAGACAATGATGTTGGCTTGACTACCTATTGAGATTTGATTTCTATATCACCTATATACAAGGTGAACAAAACAAAATAGCAGATTGCCTGTCTCAATACTACAAAAGTGATGTATCTGGAGAGGTACATCATCCTAGTGAATATGTGCAGGTGGACTATAGGATCAACCTTGATGGGAATGACTTGCCCATAGATTGCCAATCAGAAATTGAATTACAATTCAAAGACCAAGTAGCTACTGTGGCTGATGTAACTCAGCATCAAAGTTCATGCCTCTAAGAGAAGTATGAGCAGTGGGAACTGGAAGCAGCAGAGCTTGAGGAGTATGCTGCAAAGTGAATAGTTAATGTTAATGGGAAAAATATTAACAAGAAATATAAAAAACCTAGAACCAAAATGCAAACCCTTGGTTCATCATTAGGGATATCAGCATCTACCAAAACTTTTTCAGTGAACATAGATAATTTTACTAACAAAATTATCACTGGATACAAAGATAACATGCTTATGCACATCATCAAGGAAGGACTAGAAAAGTATAACAACTTTTCTATTAATGATCAAGGAATAATCCTAAGAAAAACTTCCCAGGACTCAGAAGTCATCTGTATCCCTAACAACAGATGATTCATCACTGCAGTTATATTGAAGGCCCATAATATACTTGGGCACTTTGGAGAGCAGAGAACTTCTGAGTATATTAGATAGTTTTACTGGTGGCTATCTTTAGTTAAAGACTGCTGTAACTACTGCAAAATGTGTGAGACTTGTTCCCACATTAAAACCTCCACAACAAAACTGAGTGGACAACTCCACTCACTTCCAATCCCAACTCAACTATGGGACAGAATTGGAATAGACTTTGTGGGTCCTTTTTCTGAGTCCAAAGGTTCCAATTATCTTTGGGTAGTCCTATGCTGAATGACAAGCATGGTGTACCTAATACTGGTGTACACCAATATGACAGCTGATGAGCTGTCATACATCTACATTTATGATATTGTATATCTATATAGCCTACCAAGCTCAATAGTGAACAATCGAGACTTGAAGTTCACATCCTTGTGGTGGAAGGAACTCCACAGGCTGTTAGGTGCTGATCTATCAATGTTCATATCATTTCATCTGCAAATAAATGGCCAAGTAGAACATATAAATCAAAATATTAGACAAATATTTTGAGCTATAGTACAGTATGACCAGAAATACTGGGTTGACAAAGCCCTTCTAGTTGAGTTTGCTATCAACTTGAGCATTTCTGCAAGTACTAAATTTGCTCCTTTCAAGCTGAATTATAGGTATCTGCCATCAATGATCTGAGATAATTGGGTAGCAGATACTGTCCATTAAGAAGTGAAGGTGTTCACTAAAGCAGCACTGCTAAATATAGCAGCAGTATATGATGCAATAATTGAGGCATGAGTTTTCCAAACTCACCAAGCAAACAAGCACTGAAGTGCTGAACCTGACATCAGACCAGGAAGCTTGGTCTTCTTGTCTATAAAAAATCTTAATATGCCCAAAGACAGAGCTAAGAAGCTTTGCCTAAAGTTTATTGGGCTATATAAGATTATGGAGAGTTATCCAGATATGTCTAACTATAAGCTGGACTTGCCCCAAGCTTTGGTAAACTGTAGGATACACCCAGTTTTCCATGTTAGTCTACTCAGACCATTCCATAAGTCTGATGATGCATTATTTCTGGACCAAACTTGGCCAGAACCATATGATTTCAGTCTGAATGATGAACATGAATGGTTCATCAATGAAATTATTGGCCATCAACATCTTGACAATGACTAACTTGAATTTGAGGTTTGTTGGAGCCTCAGAGATACTACTTAGGAGCCTGCTGGTAACTGTGCAGACCTCACAGCTCTAGATTGATATCTAGAGCTATATAGTGTACAGGATACCCATTTCCTGAGACAGCATAGTCGTCCTTCTAAAAAAGGATGACAGAATCTAATCTATAAAATTTCCAAAAATAGAATCGACCCTGAGCAGCCTCATATATGGAAATAGGTCAATAATTTCCATCTTGCTTTTTTTCTGCCTCTCACCCACCACCATGTTGTACCAAGACACATTAAATGATGACTTGGGCAACCAACAGTCCCTTCCAGCCTTACTGAGTAGCCTAGGCAGCTCAGTACCACTGACAACCTACTCTGTAGGACCCAAGATGGGTCCTAGTAGGAGGTGAAAGATAGACACCACTCTTGACCTCTCTGAGATACCTCAAAGTCAGCCCCAGCCTCAAAATTTTGACCTGCATGATCCACATTATACTCTCTTATCTTCTCTGATAGCACCAACAATGATGATGATGACAGGCACATCACCTATGTGGTCTGGGCCCTCTCCTCCTGGCACTAGCTAGCCTATACCATATGGCCCCTACATATAGCACCCACAGGCATCTTACTAAATGCTAGGACTACCACTGGCATTCTTCCACCCCTTCTCAGTACCATACCCTCTACCTCTGTTGAGTGAGTCAATTGCTCAACAACCCACAATGTTGTAGCCTTCCTCATCAAGGAGTAAAGACAAACAACATGCTACTGAGCAGGACATCCTGTAGAAGCAGCATAATGAGCAACACTCTTGTTTAGGAGCTTGATTATGTAAGGTGGGTCTAAGTGACCACCTCATTGACTTAGTTGATCCATATGATGAGTCAACCACTCAGATCCTCAACAAACTTGTCAAGATTATTTATCACCACAATTCACAAATTGCAAGCATGGATAATTGCATCTGGTGGTTGAACAACATGGTCAACCTCCTTTGGGCATTGTCAGCAATGACAGCCCCAGCCACTACTATGGGCAGGATTTGTGAAGAGTCCAGCTCAAAATCTTCTTTGACTATGAAGTCCTCTTCTAAAAAGAGGACTCACTCTGATACCATGTCATTGGCACAGATCTCACCTGCACTTCCAGCTTCTCTGCCCCCAGTGAGCTTGTCAAGACCTAAAGCTCATGTTCCTTTCTCATCACAGGCTGGCTTATCTAGAGCTCTCTCTCAGCCCACATCTTCTACATCAAGTGCTACCAACACTCGACTACTATTATCTTATGCAGACTCTTCAGTCCTGCTTGGGAAGCCTCAGCACAAAAAGCAGAGATATATTGACACTCCAGTCTCTAAGCCATTTTCATCCAGTGACATCCACATGGATGAACCCAATACCCAGGCAAACATTCTTTTGCCTAGCATACAGCCTTTGGGACTGGGTATTCCTGGTCTCACTCTGACTCCTGCAACTATAGTCAGGAGTTAATACAAGTGGAGTAGACATTACCTGCTCCCAATGATCCAGAAATACCTCTGGATCATATGCCTGTAGGCCTATGGCCTATGACATCAGCCAACCCTGTCCTGTTCTTTAACTCTGACTCTGAGGAGGAGGACATTAAATATTTTAAGGCAAGGAAAGGCAAAAATGTCAGGAAGTTGCCTTTCTGACCTCCTATTATACTTCTACTCTGAGGCTATGTCTGACTTGACATGACACCTGAATGTAATGGATATATCCCCAATATCTTCAGGCTCTGGAGAGACCCAGCTAATAGGCAGATCTATCATGCATGTAACAACCATATGGGCAGAATGCTGTCACTACATCTCTATTGGAGTCCCTATACAAACAACATGTATGCAGGAGAATCGGCCATTGTGGCATCTCAAAAAGAGATGCATGATTGTGAATACTACAAGGTAGACTAGAAGAAGAATCCAGTTTACAAACACACAGTTTGTGGACTACCCACAAATACTAGCAAGCTAGACAAACTATTAATGTTTGTCTACAATGTCAATAGACCCATCTGTGCTTGCACTGAAGGGTTCATCTTAATTTGTGAGCTATACATCATAGCTCAATGGCCAGACAGAGAAAATCTGGAGAATGTTATGATTTATCTTTGTTACTAGATGAACTTCAACCTGGAAAACCACCTGGTTGGAACCACCACCCTCATCCAGGATATCTTGGATGCTTGACCAGTCTGTGATCTCAATTTGGCTCAAGTATCCAATGTGACCAACTGAACCAAAGGAATGAGACTGAGGCAGCTAGTCAATGCTGGCCTCTTCAATAGCAACCAGCTTGGTTGCTTCATGGTCTCCCACAAGAATCCTGGGATGGGTAACCCCACCCATAGTGTTGCTTTCAACTTTTAACATACAGTAGACTGTCAATCCATCCACAGGTACACTCTGTATTGCTTCTATGCACCAGAGGAACTTGGCCATGACAAGTCAGACAAGAAGCAAAGTACTCTCATTTGCTTCACCCATCTTGCAGCTGCCTTGATGAGTACTTCTGAATTATATCAGAAGTACATCAATTTATGGAACCAAAAGTATCCTGAGCAACAGTTTGTTGCTCAAATAGGCCCTGTCCATTACTATAGGTGTCTGGTCCTTCAACCAGGAGCCTCAGCCAACCTTATACTTGACATGATAGCTGAGGTATTCATTTACAATAGTGTCAATCCAGCTGAGATTGACCACACATATATGTTTAGGATTTGATATCTCAATGATATGTATTCTGATGACCTAATTCATCAATCCATGTTTGATGAGTTGGACAACAGGCAACTTAGTTACTTACATTGCAATGGGATCTCTCCTACCATACCTGGTCAGGATGGATAGCTCCTACCTTCTGACTGAGACCTCATTCATCTCTACTCCCTAGAGAATAGGAAGTTTATGGATTGTGGAGTAATACCCATTAATCAACCCTACTGGCTTAGAGTAGGCAAACTGATTCATCCATTTTTGCTAAGAAGATGGATGTATGCCTTATTGGTTCATAACTTCTAAGATGCACAGAACTTGAGAGACTTCTACCCAGTCCCTCCTGAATGTCCTCAGCTCCCTGAGGTAGCAGCATCAGCTGCTATGCTCCACTTCTCATCATCTGCTATCTCCACTACATCCAGATTGAGCTTGTCTGCACCTTTGTCACCACCACATGAACAAGAGTCAACTGAAATGATAGTTGACCTGCTGCCAACCAATATTGAGGACTTGCCAGCATTACCTGCTGGCTTGTCCTCACTATTAACTTCCAAATCATTGTTGACTGATGATAATCAGTCCACAAATTCTACTCCTAGAGCAGGGAACCAAGATCTTCCTGCATAAAAAAGCATTATATGATGAGTATGGTATCACTACTGTACATACATTGTTACCCATACCTTAGGCAGAATGATAAATCATCATTCTGCCATTCACCCCTTTATTTCAGTCAAGTCTATTGACTCTGTCAGTCCCATGTTTCACAATATGGCTATCAACCTGGACTATAAGTCCAATCCATCATCATATGTACTACCACTAGTATCACTACTAGCTACTCAATCCATTGTTATTGAGTAGTCTGTAAAGCTGGGCTTTACAGGTGGTTGATCTTATGATGCTCAGCTTACAGATAGTTCAGACCCATTATAATTGGGAGACTATGTAGAACAAGTGGTGTAAGATCAGTTGCTTATAAAGCAACTGATGTGAGTACATATACTTTCATGATTACATAATAGTGATGGTGTGTTTATACAACAATGACAAACACATAGAGATAACTATAGTAAGGGCACAGTCCTTACATACCCCCCATTCAGACCCAATTATTGGTCTTGCAAAGAATACCAGGAATATAAAGTTGAATGGCCAAGTGAACATTTATCACTCGGCCAAGTAATCTTGGGTATCGAGTAGTTACTAAGTC
>KQ962897.1:0-13829 GCA_001563735.1 Leucoagaricus sp. SymC.cos
TTGATTGGACCTTTCCCCATTTGGATTTCAAAGCGAAGCGGCCCGGCTCTTTCGTTGACTCGTCAATGATATATTAATGATACCGCACCTTTGTCGCACTTTACTTACACAATTTCCGCCTCGTAGGGCAGTCTTGTACATACAATGCTTCCAAGTCACTTTAAGCAATTCATTTAATATATATTATACTTGCCTTAAGTGGGAGGGATTTTAGTTGCAGTATATCTCCACGATAACCTTGAATGTTCAGAGTGTGGGACTATGCACTAAGAAATGTTGGAGATCTAATCTAGTACATACACATAGATATGAGTGAGTTTTGAACCCGATGACTATAAAGAATTCGTAAAAAAGCATTTTTTGGGGACTCGGGACCAGTGGCCACTGCACGTGGGAATTCCCAAATTGACGTTGACGGTCTTACTACATGTCTACCGTCTACATAGATATCATCGTCACTTCATGTCTAGTATATTATCGCGCCCTCTTGGAGTTTACGGAATTTATAACTTGCCACTTGGTTACAACTCTCTGGGTGGTCTCGAGTTCTATCAATTTAAGCGGGCACCACTCAAGGGCCACCTCAGTAATCATTCCTCGCCAATGCATCCCAAAGGGCAACTGCTAAGTTTGTAGTACCAATCAAACTTCAAATGTGTGTTCACAGTGCAACATGATTAATATACTTGGGACCACAAACTAAGAAGAGCTACTCCCGTTTCGCCAACGCCATTTCGACAACACCCATTTCCGCCAAATTCCAAAGTCTAACAAACCTCAACCCTGCAGCTTCTCCTAGTTTTATAAACTCGTCCAAGGTCCTCTCGGCGCTATTTCCTAAAGTCATCATCGCTATATCGAGGCAATACAGCCGAGCACGACCGGCACCGTAGTTCGGCAAGAGGGGAGCTGGAACAAGTTGGGCGCCAGTGCCTTCTCCTACTTCTGACCCAGTCGTGCTTTGCATGACATGCTCATCTAGAAAATTGTTCAATATTAATGGGACTCGTACAGTCATATCAACGTACGGATCAGCTGTCGACTTGCTGGCGACATAGCTTTGCTCTCATTGACAAGGGCTCGAATTGCGTTCTCGTCTGTCATGCTGTAGCTTGTATCAAGAGACTACGTCAGCCTAAACTAGCACAATATGATGCACCTGTACCACTCGCAGAACCTGTTTCAACTATTGTCATTCTCGTTGAGCTGGGTTGTTCGTCTCGCTGGTTGAAGAAATTCTCACCAAATATGTATCGCAATCTGGGATCGGTGGCTCTTCGAACAGGTTCAATACCTTAAACGTGATTCTACCCTTCTGTATAGCTTCCGGGCACTCCTTGGGCCAAGTGTGAGCTTCTGCCTGCAAGATGCGCTCAGGAAGATCTTGAAGTTTTAACTTCAAATTCGGGTACTTCCTGTATAATTACATGGCAGTATATTCCAAACCTCCCCCAACGTCATTGACAACCGTTCCTTCCGGTAATTCATCCCAAGGAAACTCTATCACAGAGCTTGGTTAGTGTTCAGCCTTGCTCAAGGCTAACGCTGTAGTATGTACCTGTGACTATCGCATCCGCGTCCGCCGTGGTGTTCCAGCCCAGCATTGCTCCCCCAAAACGGGAACTTAGAATCGCACCCTTCTCGTTGTCGTTCTATAGAGTGACTCTCGCGATGAATGGTGATTTAGCGCAGGATTTTAGGCGACTTACACCTTCGAAATAGGTCCAGAGGGCATGAGGGTATCCGGTGGATCGATTAAAAGCAGATTTATATGGTGAATTAGCATGCCCCCATTCGGAGTCGAGTATTGTGTCTGCAAGGTGCGCCGCTGCTTTGTTGATAGGTTCGTCGGACCTTACAGCTGTCTAAGCTCCAAGTAAATATTTCTAATCGTAAGAAAGCCTTACAAATGCATTCCGACACTCCACATAGGATTTGCACTAAGGAGCTGCATACTCAGCCAATTGTTGGCAAATATGCCGGGTGAGACTATAAAGATGCATCACTTAACATGAAGTTGTATGTATATTGACGATAAACCTTACCTTCCCGGAAGATATGTTGGGAGCATAGCAGCCTCAAAACTCGGCCCAATTTCTTGGGATCAACGCCACACCGTTCACTAATCTCGGAAACCGGCATTCCGGCTGGTTTGTCCAATATTATATCAGCAACCCCCGCACGCAATACGATACCCATGCATGGGTGTTGAAAGACCTGCGAGTCATTATCTGGGATAGAAATATCTTCGATCGAAACTTACATTCAGATTTTTCTGGATTAGTGGGATTTTGTAGGTTTGAACTGAGGAGATTACAACGTACGTTAAGAATGGTATGACTCGGGCGCAAGAGCGTTGCACACAGTTGTAAACAGGCTCCTTCAAGGCACTGCACGGCATGTTTTATATCAAGTGGGTATATCGCATCGTCGAGGGGATGAGGTTCAGTATTGTCAAGGGAAGGAACGTAAGCGTGCTCCGAATTGGACTTGAGATAAGTCTCAATGCTAGTTGCAGCAGTGGTTATGATTGCAATAAGGCTTGAGATAACACTTCCAAGGTGGTTGCTCATGGCCAAAAGAAGGGATCGAAAGGAAGACCAGGAAGTAGTAATTCTGGTTTTTACTGTATTTCTGTTGGTCTTTATATACTGTTTTCTGCACTTCGTTAATGCATTATGCTAGGCAGTAAAATGTTTTGAAACTCAGCCCAACGCGGGTGAAAACCGATTCTTTAGACACGCTCAGAATTCCGCAGACGACGATCCGAGGCTAACGCTCAGAAGTACGGACACCAGACCTTGTGATCTGACATGTAGACAATAACCCACTAGCTGGAATTATTGTTACATTTCTTCCATTGTTCTAGACGTAGCGTTTTTAACTCTTGGAACTCCGCGTACGATCACATTTGTCTTGGCTTTAATCTGGATGAAGTTGACGAATGAGCCAGGACTGCGGCTGGAGGAAGTGAAGTTTGAATTATAAATGCGTTCGTTCCAGCCGGACTTTCGTTCATCGAGAAAGACAAATTGCAAGTTGAGATGGATAGATGTAGTAGTACTCTAGCTGAGGAATTTTATGTTTTGCGCGAAGAACTATGGTGTGTTGAGGACTTACGTCAATTTGTTTTCTTGTTCGTATACACTGTTACAGAAAGCTGATAATAACCTTGAGGTTGGGACTGAAACCGAGGGAAACGGAAACACAATACTCTCATTGGGCGTGTAATTTTACGGTCGGGTTCTATTCGTTCAGCTACAAGCAGTTTATCTCCTTTCAACCGTCCAAGTTAAGCTGTGTATAGATCCCGGCGGACAAAGCTCATTGAGCGGATTGCACATACTACTCGCTCGCCGAGGGACTGGGCACACACCTGTTTCTCAGTAAACTCGTTAACTTTCTTCTTCCAGAGAAAGAGGAACTTGTCAGAGAAGACAAGAAGGATATGATATATCTTTTCCCCTGATATTCCCCGATGATTGCTGTTTGTTGCTAGTGTCTCGAAAGTCAGTACAGTACCTGTTTTACGGTCAGCCTAGTCCCGTCAGCAAGGCTGGCACTACATCCAGGCCCCACGAAGAGGGATGACTGATCATCGATCATCCCTGACTTCTTCCGCCACGAGCTCCTGATACGTTGCGGCGAATCTTTGATGGATTATGATGGTCATTTGGTTTAGACAAGACACCGTTCACGTCAACGTGAACCCAGCTGTTCGGGCTCACGCCGGGAATATATGGCGACGACGATGGACCACAGCTTCGGGTGTTGACATCGGTTTAGATAGTTCAAAACACTTCTTTTGGGCAATCGCGACACATCTCACTATCTAACAAGAGTTGGCCATAACCATTGCCACCTAAAAGGACGCTTTCAGCTAAACGAGGTAGCTCGTATCCACCCAGCTAGTGTAATCACTTCCAACAGCCGATGAAATCGAATAAGCAGCAGCTTGCGAAGCGGAAAGGAGTGTAGCAAAGCTGGGACGGGAAGCACCAGCGACACCGCTTCCAGTAGTGTTATAGTCTGCAAAGAAGACGTGATCGGTATTTGGCGTCGAAGTGCTCCACTGTGACCATAAAGCAGGGTTGAACGGAGCCGTAACGACCGTGTTTTTGAAAACAACCCTGGAGAGAAAGAGAGAAAGATGCTTAATCAGCACATGTTCTGCAAAGATATTTTTTGCTTTTGACATACTTAGCGTAGTCTATGTAAATAGAATAATACAAATGAATTGTCAATGATTGGATTAGTTAAGAATAAACGTTCGCTTACTGCTCCATGGTCGCCCGAAATAGACCCGACCAGTGACATTTGAAAAGGCGCCGGATGCTGTCACGATGGTGTTTGCATTGAAAACGTCTGGAGACGGAGCCGGACGGAATGAGGATTAGCATTTTTCAGGAGCCCCACATCTTCATATACTCACAACTTGTGTTATCATCTGAGCTACGCCCACTTGCAGTAACATAGCCAGCACCCTTGACGGCAATGGTGTTTCCGCCGAAGTAGGCCTGTCCTCTCTGCCCAAAGATGAAATCGGTAGCACCCTAACGAATGGCAATATTTTTCAGTGGAATACAGAAGAGAATGGAAGATTCAGATACCTCAATGTAGCCTCGAAGATACACCTGGACACCTTGTTCTGCAAGGAGTGTATCCTGATAACCATATAAGCCACATCCATACACGCCAACACGAGTTCCGTATTGGCTTAGTGCGATAGCTTGAGAGCCGACACCAAAAGTATTTTTTATGTTGATGTTGTATATCTTGACATTATCCTTGTGAATGCGGAGCGTACCACTCGCATCGTCTGATCCTGCCTGGCCTGCGGAGACACCAGCTTGAATGTTAACCTGATTGCTCTTATAGCTCGAAGTATCGGCGGTATACCCGAGGATCTAAGCTCAGTTCATGGGTCAGAATAAGAACTAGTACGAGGAAGGTGAGGACATACAGTTACAGGTCCAGGGCGAGTAATTGAGACTTGGCCGGTGTAAGTTCCGGGATAGATGAAGATGACCTGAAGGTCAGAATGAGAACTAGTACGAGGAAGGTGAGGACATACAGTTACAGGTCCTGGGCGAGTAATTGAGACCTGGCCGGTGTAAGTTCCGGGATAGATGAAGATGACCTGGGAAGTACTGTCGTTCAACCACGTCGAGGAGTGAGATGCAGAGGGCAAGATAGACGAAGATACGCGACATCTTGAACACTGAATAGATTCAAAGCGTGGGCATCACATTTTATGTGTTTTGGCACAAGGTGAAAAGAAGCAGAGTTTCTCCGTCGTGTTGTTGTGGCAAGTCATGCAACAGCAAGCGTGTTCATGCATGATTGTCAGGTGGCCTAGTTGTTCTTGACGGTCACTAAAGTAATTCACTTGTAACGGCCCGGCGGGAAACATAGGAGCTCGATCCTACATCGCAGACCACATAAGTACTCAAATTCCAGGAGAAAAGCAGGTCGTGGGGAAATCTGTTGAGGTTAAAGAATGAGGCGCTCGTTAGGATTAGAAAAGTGACCGCCCCTAAAGACCTAAACACGGAACTTGCCTGCTTCAATTGCCCCAACTTCCCATACCTATCGACTCCTCCCATAAATATAAGAGGCTCTTAAAGGATGGCTTGAGTCTTCTGCCATCCTCGATGCTCAGTGTCTGATGTGTGTGAGAAATTTCAAGGTAGATGAGTCGTATCATCCTGCATATCCTGTCACTCCAAATCTCGTTCAGAATCATAGGTCCTAGACTCGTAACAGTCGGGGATGAGGATTTTGTATGGGGGAGGTGAATCCTCAATTCACTTGCAGCTCATAGAGGCCCATAGAGGGACGGTCACCGGTCTACATGGGTCCCTCAGCTAGTCCAGCTGAGCCAAGGAATACAACTCGCATGGATGACGATGAGTGACAGTTGAGAAGAGAGGTACGAGCCAACTCTGAGTTTGATAAATAGACCATTTATCTATATTGCCAGTACATTTGTACAATACTTAAATGAAATAGCTCATATCCACCCAGCTAGCATAGTCACTCCCGACAGCGCTCGAGATCGCGTACTGTTCAGCCTGTGAGGCAGATAGGACAGTGACAAAGTTGGGACGGGATGCTCCAGAAATACCACTTCCAGTAGAATTGTACTCTGCGAAGAGGATGTGGTCGGTGTTAGGAGTAGCATCACTCCATTGCGACCAAAGTGCCTTGTTGAATGGGGCCGTCACGACGGTATTCTTGAAGATGACCCTAGAAGTTGACATGAGAACTTGTTGGTATTTAGCGAGTGTCAAGCTCACTTGGCATAGTCTATGGACGAATAATGTCAGCATCTAGGAAGTGAGTGAAAAGGGGTATTAACTTACTACGCCATGGTCGTCCAAAGTACTGGCGGTCCGTGACGTTCGAGAATGCGCCTGAGGCTGTGACAATGGTGTTGGCGTTGAATACATCTGGAGGGTGAAAAGGTATAGAGTGATTAGTCTTTCCCGGTAACGATCATCATTCAAAGATTTCTACGCACAGCTAGTATTGTCATCGGAATCGCGTCCGCTAGCGGTCACCCAACCGGGACCTTTCACACCAATAGTATTGCCACCGAAATAAGCAAGGCCACGAGCTCCGAAAATAAAATCCGTTGCGCCCTGATATCACGGAAATTATTAAATGCGATAGGTCTCGATCACAGAGCATTTGGAGCACTTACCTCGATATAACCCTTGAGGTACACTTGAGTACCGTCATTAACGAGCAGAGTATCTTGGTACCCATATAAGCCGCAGGCATAAATGCCGACACGACTTCCATACTGGCTAAGAGCAATAGCCTGGCCCCCAACGCCATAAGTGTTTTTTACATTGACGTTGTACATCTTGAAATCGTCTTTGTGAATACGAAGCGTGCCGCTTGCGTCATTCGATCCAGCAGTACTGGCTGGAATGCCAGCCTGGAGGTTGACCTGATTGTTCTTATACGTGGAGGTGTCGGTCGTGTAGCCATAAATCTTCGAGGTTTGAGATACCGTCAAAAACAGTCGTAGATCGAAAAAAAAAAGTTTCTCACTGTGAGTGGACCAGAGCGCGTGATATAGACCTGCCCATTGTATGTACCTGGGTAGATGAAGATAGACTGAGAACTGCCGTCGTTCGGTAGAGAGGCCACCGCAGCGGAAAGCGTCGCGAACTCTCCAGAGGTGGTCGTTCCAGCGCGAACAACCTTTGCACCAGCTGGCGGACCAGTGCGGGAAGCGGCGTAGACAGCTGTGAAGAGCGATAGACCGACCGTGAAATAGGTGAAGAAGAAAGCCATTTCTGAACTGAGTCGTCGTTGAATGCACAGGGCCTCAGGAACATATATGTCGCAATCAAAGCCGATCGAAGCAGAGTTTCTCCGTGTTTTGATTCTGGATATTGAGCGACAACAAACTTCCCCGTGTCAGCTGGCTAGCTCAATATCAAGTGGTAGTCACTCACAGAACACACGACGGTCCGGTCACTTTCCAAGTAGACAAGTTGCGAAGAATGGAGCATCGGGGCTATATGGAGTGATTTATCAGTTAGAAAACAGTCATACAATTGATAGAAGTTGGACTTACCTGTACCCTGTGTCAAATGGCGTTGGCTTTCGGGAGAGTGGAACGACTACGTACATCGCACCGAGAAGAACCACCATGTTCTTAGTGCCTTTGACTTGAAACAAGTGGATTGCGTCGATTCAGAGTTTCTTGTGCGCACGCGTGTCTGGGCAACACATACACCTTTCTGACCAATGTTAAGTGTTCAAGATGGTGTTAGTGTACAGCTGTGGATGGTGGTAGAATTTCGGACTCGTGAGATCTGGGGTCGCGTGGATTCAACACCGGCCCGGTCCGGCAGGCGGCTGTTACCGTCATGCCAGTCGCGATGTCATTTCTTCCCTCTTTTGCTTGGCAACGTAAACCTCTTCGCGAAGTGGACCCGCTCATTCATCTCCGAAGTATGAGTTCATTTCCAGCTGTATTACTCAAACAACAGAGCTGCATTGAACAAATAAAAATCCTGGATGATCCCTGTTGAAAGCAGTCTAAAGCGTAGCGCAGTGCTAGGAGAAAGACGAACAGTCCCTCCAATATCTCTCGGCGGCCGTGTTCTTGTCACCTCGCTGCATAATTCTAAGTGTCTTATACCTACCATCTCTTGCATCACGCGCAACGCTCCTTTCTATCAGAAGGATCATACTACCATTTTTCTTCTATGATCAAACTCTGAACTGCCCTGCACCCTGTGTTTGCACTTCCCATTCATAAGTGATTGCCGTGATACTACGGTAATATTCTCATCAGTACTGGCTTTCTGCGAGTGAGAAGATGATTACTCAGGATTCAGTAAAACAAAGTAGGATTCATTCAGCCATAAGTAAATACGACCCTCCACTAAGCATTGTCGAAATACAACCAGGGCGTACTGAACATTCAAACAACGGGACTCAAGCGACCCCTTTGACAATGTCGGCAGCTACCCAAAGCAATTGTGAGCAGATACAAAAAAAGCAATTCATTTCCGTACTTACCAATCTCTCCGATTCCGTATGCAACACCTAAACGGACCAAGAAATCAGTATAAAGACACCACTACGCGTGCAATGGGAAATGAATTACATTGGCTATGGCAAATAAAATGAATGGGAACAATCGAAAGGTCGGCGATGCGAAGATTCTTCGTTCCATAGACCTATGATAGAATCGTCTATGAGGTTGTACCCTTTAAGTCTGAAAAGGCGATAGGCTTACTTTTAACTCTGTGTCGACGACTCCTCCCTTCTCTTTAGGCAACATAGATGCCGATCCAATAGTGTCCAGAGCAAGTATGAAACACGAATTTCTCAACACGAAGAACTGACTCACGATGTGTAGTGCCACTGCATTTCTTTAGATATTCTGGGTGGTACATTACTCTTCGCATGTGAATCGAGTTCGGTCTAATGAGGCTTACCAGCTATTTCTTCATCCGTCGTGACAGCCGTTCCCGGGAAAAGTTCAACAGGATTGTCGTCTGAAACACACCTCCGAGATTAGCTAATAACACAAACCTGAAAATTCTTTCAGAGAAGGCGCAGTCGCTACCTTTCTGCAGAACTTCACGACTTCAGCGAAAATCTTGAGGTCTTCACGAATGAAAGTGGCATGAATTCACGTATGCAGCTACTATCCAACGCTGCCCTTACCAATTTCTTGTTCAAAGTAGTGAGGGTCCATAGCTGGTTGCACCTTGGGATCCGAGGTCGTGATGTGCTAAAGACAAAATAGGCGTAAAAGTAAGTGGAACGGATGTAATCAACAACAGTCCATAGTAACATACAATTGTGCCCCTGGAAAACCCGACGTTCAGAGCAGCAAGTACCAGGTAATATTTCTTTCCAGGTTCAGCCGGTACTAAGACACGCAACCTCAGCGATCCATGATTCGCCAAAATGAGTTGTGCGAGACTTACATGGACCGAAGAGATGGCCTGGGAACCCGGCAACCTCGCATACCGGCACTCCTTTATCAAGGTTATCGAATTGAACCTTGTATTGATCGACTAAACCCGGGGAGTATTTCCCAGCCGCAATTTCGGCCTCGATCTTCTTACGAGCTTCAGTAATAATTTCTCCAGCTTTGTCAGATAAAGTGCTGGGATGCGTGAAGGCATAGGTGCTGATTCCCATCGTGTAAAGACCTTCGGATTTGGATCTGTGTACGCTGATCAGAAAGCGGCATTCGTGTTCAAAAAATGTATACCTACAAAAGATCCTTATGCCTCTTGGCTTGTTCAGGATCGCGGAGGACATCGAATGTTTCACCGGGAGCGTCGTCTTTGAATTCTATGAAGGCGAGGTTAATACTCTAACTCGGATAGGTCACCCAGAGGCCTTAGCGTACCAAATACGACACCGGTATTGATGTGCTCCTGAACGTTTTCACCAACACCCTCTAAAGCGAGTCGAACAGCGACGCCGGCCTTCTCTAAAACATCAGGCCGGCCAATTCCAGAAAGCTCCAGGATCTGCGGAGTCTTGAGAGCACTATGTCACAGCAATAATGTCAAGATACGATAACTTGAAGAGGATTATAAGGGCAGGTCACGCGTACCCAAGGCAAAGAATCACCTCCTTAGAAGCCCTACCAAAATAAATTCGTTCATCTCCAGCTTTATGAGAGAACTCTACGCCGGTAATCACGAGTTCACCATCAACCTCATTCGTAATGAGACGGTGTGCCAGAGCACCCGTGAGTACATAGAAACTGTGCCTGGCTGAGTTGGGCACCCAATAAGCATTGGCCGCATATGATCGGGTGATTGTCTTTGGATCAGCTGTCATAGGTCCTGAAATGATACCATTTGGCTGAGAAACAGCTTGTGTCAGAAACCGCAAATAGGAAAATTGGTGGAATGAGGATACGGACGTCACCGTCGAGCTAGGTGGGAAGGAAGTCAGCTATATGGGTTGATGTGGTAGATATAATGCCATGATACGCACAGGAGCCGGTGCAAAGGGGATGCCTAGGTCATGGAGCGCGGCTTGAGCCTTGATGTCAACATCAAGGCGAAGAGGTGGGTGAGAAACCTGAATGGGTCCTAACGATGTATTCATACTATAAGCATTGTGATAAGGTGGGATTAGAAAACCAGGCTTACCATTTCCTTGAACGCCCTTTTTCCATAACCCCTTAAGCGATTCTGGAGTTCCTCTCCTAGCGTGTTCAGCTTCAGAGAAATTCGGCGGCGTGTATCTGAAATCAAAACGGCCGTCATCAGCGGAGAGGCAAATATCACATCTAGTTATGCCTCACGTTACGGCTCGTTGCATATACTTATCAAACCTATCCCAATTCCAGCCTTCGTTTCCGAGTAATTCCCATGCTATCGGAGTAAGTTGAATCAAACATTAGGAGGCGTGAGCAAATTCATGCTAGACGTACCATCGATATCAGCCTTAGATGGTTTGTTATATGACATGAAATTGATCCCCGAACTTCCTCCAACCATTCATCCTCTTTTCAAGACATCAGGTTATCGCAACGCACGACGAATCCATAATCCACTGACCTGCTCCAGTGGAACTCGGTGTTATTAGAGTATTTCTGAGCTGTCTGGATTTCTCGTTAGTTAAGCAAGGATACCAGAATGCAGGTCCGTCATACAGTCTTAGTGCACCAGTCGTACTCCGGCCTACCGAGATGGGCGCCGTAGTTACCCATATTCACTGTGTAGAGTGGTTATATGAATGTCATTCTTGGGCCGAGTGTGTTTCAGATACATACAAATCAAGGGGTCGTTGAGGTTTTCCTCCCCTGCTTCGAGGACCAGAACTGAAGTTTGCACATCCTCAGTCAAGCGAGTGGCCAAGGTGAGTCCAGCGGTCTAAGCGAAGATAGGTTGACGTGAGTTTCATGGTGGTTTATGACGGGCGCAAACTTACACCACCGCCTACATGATACAACGGGGAAGCGTAAGTATTCGAGCTCGAGGGAAAAATAAGAGATAGCTCACCAACGACGATATAGTCGAAGGTCCGGCTCGTCGCGTCTTTGAGATCGATGAGAGGCATGATATGAATTTATGTGAAGCTTGTCAAATGGTGGTTGGGACTTCTGGAGAGCAATGAGATGCTTTATATTTGTTCAAGTTCGTAAAAATCCCTTCGGCAGAGGCGGCATGAATGGACTTACCACAGACCACAGGCCCAGTTAGTGTAGTCCATACCAACCACAACGTCCTCTGATGCAGGGATCGGTATCTCGCCTTTGCCGAATACTTCATTTCTACTACACAGAGAACCCCAGGAATCTCTGTAAATCTGGTTTCATGTGAATAAATGATCCTTGACGTGGGCGTGAGTTGAAGAGAGAGTAATGCTAGCTTTTCGATAGATTGCCCGATGAAGTTAGGATTCGAAGGCGCTTAACTCGACAACCCCAACATACCAATAAGGACAGCCACGAGTCACACCGTCGTACCCGAGAGAATCGTTGGATATTCCGGTGACTGCTGACAATGTTCAGATGGCACAAAGTTGAACCCTCAAAGGGCCAAACACTCTCCCGAACATTTTGCTGGCTTGATTCCGAATCCGAATAAGTACAGGGCCGATACTGAGCGCGCTGGTCGCCTGAGTAGCAAACACCTTTTGCTAGGCCCAATCACCGAAGCGTGGAAGAAGACAGAATGTAGACTCAGAACGCGTGCCTTGATATGAGAGTCGGAGAGCATGAAACAGTACGGTGTAACCGCCAGTTCACGATCACAATGCACAACGGAAATATATGAGATCGAAGCTGGCCAGGATTAAAGTTGATGCAGATGCGGATAGTCAGAGCAGAGAAAACGCTACCTGGAATCTGAAAAATAAACAGCAAGCCTGCCCTGAAGTTTGACTGCTGCCTTAACAACATCCGCACATTTTTTACCATTTGCAGGACCTTGAACTGCGAACATGTTCTTGTCGGGTACTACCAGGGGTCCTGTCTGATGCTCAACTCGCCGGTCGGCATGTCAATCTTGACGTGCCGACGTGGCTGGTGGGCGCTCCGTTGAGCTTCTCACTCCGGCTTTCCATAGGGTACCACCCTTGCCATCGTCAATAGTGTATGCTAAGACGGGACGAAGAAATGAGCGCCATGTAAATAAATTCCATATAAACGCGTACCGGAATACTGCTTGATGATACAATCTTATTTGACCTGATAGCCTTGGATAGTGGAATTTGTCCAACATTGCGTTATTTTACCATCTTTATTGTAAAGTCGACCAGAGGAATCGAATGCGTGCTATTTTTGTGTTGAGTCGAAACTCAGAGATATTGTTCGTCAAGAACTGTAAGCTCATGCCCTGCTATAGCGCCGAAACCACGGTATAAAAGGTATCCCGACTTGCCGAAGAATCAAAATTAGCTCTTGAGTCTTTTGATAGGAAAAACGGGCTTACCATGCACGCGAAAAGAAGGATGATTGGAGGATACCAGCAGGAAATGTTATCTGAGGGAAATGAGCAAATGTTTGATCAAGGACGCGATGGTCTTACGTCGTTGGTAGTTGGGTTGTAGAATGCGTTGACGACGGGAGGAGACATGAGAATCCATTCTTCTGGATCTCTGTTCTCCTCGACCTTCTGGAAATCTGGAAATCTCGCACCCATTCTATGAAGCCAAAGATGAGAATCGGAACCATATCAGTGGAGGGGAAAACGAACTGGGCATTAAGAACGCTGTGGAAGTAGTCATTCCCATCGATTTCAACGGGACCGTAATATTCAGCAATGTACTGCGAGCTCGTAGTGTTCGGAGATAAAGGATATCCAACTTGAATCTTCATTGCATTAGTCTACAGTATCATCAGTCGAGGAAGACATCAGTTTTTGAATTCCCCTGACCTTCTTAGCTGCTGCAGCCTTTGCAGATTCCTCATCCATCCAGTCTATGTGCGCCAACGAATCCGTAAAGGCCTTGACGATGTTACTAACGATCACAGTCGTCCTTTCCCGAGAATCGCCAGTAAAGGCCTCATTGACAAAATATCTTCCCATGGCAAACCTAAGAGTGTTGATGATCCGTGAGACGCAGTATTCACCACAACCACCGACAGTGCTTGCCTGGCTTCCAATCAACGCATTGTAGAGACTTCGTTGCACTTGCCAGGCCTCCATGCCCATACCAAGGAGAGTCGACAATCCGAGCCCTGCTCGAAATACAAGGCGCGGTTCGATAACGTCATCGAACGTTTCGGCCAAGACTTGGTAAAGGTTTTGATTATACGAAGGAGAAATCACGATTATGCGGCTCGGAAATGCCTGGGGATGGAATGACGAGAAACA
>KQ962897.1:13952-45929 GCA_001563735.1 Leucoagaricus sp. SymC.cos
TGCCGAGAAACAAGTGGGGAAATCGATTTGGAGAAGGAGAGCAAAGAATTCTGCTGCGCTGAATGGGTTGTAGGTGGCAATTGGATCTTTCAACTGAGCTCTTAAGAAAAACAGCATGCCAAAGTCTGAGAGCTTGTACTTCGACCTATCACTCACCCATTGAGAGTAGCTTGCGCAACCTTATTCTCAAATTCAACGACTCGTTTGGCCAACGCGGAAATACTGCCGCTGTTATCATCATCAAGGATGCTGAGAAGACGCTCTACGTCAGTCTGGTACAGCTGCACAGTCGAATTATCTTGGAACAATTCCTGGACCAATAATAACGGATATAAAAAGGAAAAGAAATTAAAGCTGATACGGCACCTTGGCCGGAAAGCCAGGAGTTGCTTGATTGAACCACAGAACCATATGGTCCGCATCGTCCCCGATGTCTCCGGAGGGATCGAAAGTGAATAGGGAGGTGACACCCAGATGTGGTATGATGAGAAACCGGCGTCACGGTTCCACTAGGTCAATCGCTTCTCACGCATCTTGTGTGTGGAGGAATGCCAGAGCAGCCGTCAAACCCTTCGACGTCCCTGCTCCCTCTCTTGTATTGATACCTGATGCCATAGTATTCCCCCGTACAATCCTCGAAGCGTTCCAACAATATTCTGCGGAGGCGTTTCCCCGACGCTATCCAGATGAGTCGTGTTGAGGCAAGAAGAATACATATCACCGAGTTTCTTGAGCGTTTGTTGGTCGTATTGGTCATCACCCGTCGTAGCATTCCTGTCTGATGCTGGCTCCATAATTCAGTCCATGAGTTGTTTATTTTGTTGATCTAGGGCATCGGTTCTAGCCCAACTGCCCCTGTCAGGGGGCACAGAGTTTGCTTTCAGCCAGCCGTTGTCTAAACCGCGCACGAAATCAGAAACTTGCGCACATGGTCCGACGAACACCAGACTCACTGGCAAAATCGTAAAAGTTCTCGCAGGGGTCTTGAGTCGTATCGAGCGAAGAAAGGATATCTTGAGCCAAACTGGCACATGTCGGATCCACGCATACATCCTTTCGAATGTTAAATGTTGGTTATTCAACGAGATTTTGATCCCATCGGATGTCTTTACTTGCCTGTCCAGGAGTTCCCGTCGGGGAAGGAGCTTGAGCATTCACTGAGTCACTGAGAAGCAGCCCCAGAACACAGAGTAATAAAATTTTGGAGAGCGAAGCTAGCGGATTCCAAACAGCCCCATGAGGGCGATAGTGATAGTGCGCTAGTTTGTATAGCGTAGGTAACTTCCCTGTAGGATTTGAGTACGTTAATTATGGCCCGACGTTAAGCATTGACGATAATAGTTACCTGGATGGGACATCACAAATGATTGATATGCATTAGCAAGAATAAATTGTAGCTCTTTATAAGCTCTACGAGGCTCGACCGGGGGCTCTGCGCTAAGCTTGTACCGAAGCTAACAAGCTGAAGCTTGACCGAGACTATACCCCGGTTAATCGACCACCCTCGTCATTCTCACCGAGCGATACCGACAACATGAAGAAAATCGGGACTGCGCAGCGCAATGACATGGTCGTCTCGGGGATAGAGTACACTGAAACAATATCATCGGGAAAAGTGGTCTCTCCTTATTTGGTCTGATTAGGAGGAATAAGGTCGCTAGAAGGCAGAATAAGGTCGCTAGAAGGCGGAATAAGATGGAATTAACATGATTAGGGCAATAAGGGGAATCAGAAGTGGGTCCCGTTTATTAGTCGTTTATTCGCCATGATTGTCTGGCAATCTGATTCAATTCAGTGACAATAACCTCGGACCGAATCTTATTTCATTCAATAATCACTCGATAATTGATCCCTCAAGGACAGTAAACATACAAATCGATGTATAGATACACTACAACAATGATACAAGATAAAAAAACTAAATTACAAGGCTAGGTTACACGAAGAAGTTCCCGCATGAGCCGAGAGAATGTGAAAATGGGTTGCATACGTACCACTTTCTCGATTAAGATGGTGGGATCGTGTCCCTCCTCACCCTCTTCCTCCTCCAACGATCCCTCCGAGCTCTCTTGGGCTGAGACATAGCCGCCCTCTTCCTCAGATGAGCCTGAAAAGACCGACTTGCGGTGAGATCTTCCGGTCTTGTGCTGGGCATTCCAACGTGATCAGTCTAATAAATACAAGGAAAATGGTAGTTCACACCTTGCTGGATTTTGGAGCCACAGAGCCATGGGATGTTTTCGGTGGGGCAGGTGCAGGGAGGAGGTTCAATATGAGCTACAAACGCCGTGTATCAGTCGAGGTGATGGCGGGAAACGACATGATTGACGCCCGCATGGTAATGATGGAATCTTACCACGGCTTTGGCTTGAGCCTCGACCACGACCAGCGTGGTCGTTGTGCGTTGATTTGGACTCTGGACGACAGGTAAGTCACTCTAATCCTATTACATACGTAAAAAGTACTTACTCGTTCTTTGAGAGGTTTTTTCTGGTGCTGTCCCGGTTGGCGGCACGGGCCTTTTTGCCCCCGATGTTGAACTTGCAGCCGCCGTCTACGCTATGATCATATGGTCAGCCTCACTTGCATATATGCATGTATAACGAACTTACTTTTATTTCTCAAGGTGTTCTCCTTTTATTTTCGTGGTCCTGCAGTGTTGAATGTAGATAAGCTGAAGGCAAGTGCATATAATAGGCCAAACACGTTTACTGACCAAGTTGTTCTTCATAGTCATTACACGAGCGCGTTGTGTGTCATCGTCGAGCTAACAAAATAGGGGAGATGGTGGAAGGAGGCAGGGAGCTCTATGAGAGATGGGGGAGGAAGAACAACGAGCGAGGGAAGAGGAGCGAGTGAGAGAAACGAATGCCGGTAAGGTCTTATATACGTCTTTCGATCGTCCAGCATATCCTAACAAGTCCAATTAAGGTCACGCCTACTCAACGACACAAACATACTCAAGCGCACCCAGGCCACTTGTTCCCTATGCCGATTGCCATCTGCAAAGGATGCCGCGATTGCCATCTGCAAAGGATGTCGCAAGGTCTTCTCCACAGAAAATCACCTCTCGCTTCACATTCGTAACAGTCGTGATCCGCTATGTGAACATTATTGTAGTGAGTCCATACCAAGCCTGGTCAGCAAGGTGACCGTTCCTCAAGTTCACGCCATGCTTGTCGAGGATGAGATGGAGGAAGAAGAGGAGAACGAAGGAGAGGACACCTGGTTGGATGGAGAGGCTAGTGACGAAGAATACGCATATATTGAAGATGCTCCTGGCCGGGGCTTATTTCCCCACGGTAACGACGCCAACAACGCCAACACTGATAATCTGAACAACGACGAGAAATTGACGATAATAGTTACCTGGATGGGACATCACAAATGATTGATATGCATTAGCAAGAATAAATTGTAGCTCTTTATAAGCTCTACGAGGCTCGACCGGGGGCTCTGCGCTAAGCTTGTACCGAAGCTAACAAGCTGAAGCTTGACCGAGACTATACCCCGGTTAATTGACCACCCTCGTCATTCTCACCGAGCGATACCGACAACATGAAGAAAATCGGGACTGCGCAGCGCAATGACATGGTCGTCTCGGGGATAGAGTACACTGAAACAATATCATCGGGAAAAGTGGTCTCTCCTTATTTGGTCTGATTAGGAGGAATAAGGTCGCTATGAATAAGGAAAGGAGACTTTTCCTGATGATTTTCCGTTCATTGTGGATAAAAACCAGCTGGATATGATAGTAATCAAGGAGGGAAGTCAGAGAATGAAGTGCAACGAGGACGTGTAGTCTGACCTTCGCCCCATAAATTCTCTACCATATGCAGAGTCATTGAATCCTCAGCATTTCGGGCCCTGTCGAGGAGCGTGCAGCCAGGAGGTGGGATGACATACGATGCAGCAGCGTGCCGGGGAGCAGCACCAATGACCACGAGGTAGAACTCGCTACTGGAGGACCAGGATGAGAGATGCGACAAATTCCATGTGACCGATAAAACTCACAATGGAAAGGGAAGGTAAATTTGCCTTCAGCTCAAGATAGTC
Source organism: Leucoagaricus sp. SymC.cos (assembly GCA_001563735.1). Taxonomy (NCBI): domain Eukaryota; kingdom Fungi; phylum Basidiomycota; class Agaricomycetes; order Agaricales; family Agaricaceae; genus Leucoagaricus; species Leucoagaricus sp. SymC.cos. The sequence goes on from KQ962897.1 coordinate 18,009, forward strand.
CTCGGGATGCCACGGTAAGTAGGAGAGAGGAGCTCTATGCATTGAAGATAACTTCAAAGATCAAGTCGGTTTACAGACTCAGGGCCCGGGAGCGAGGCGTGATAGACCAGTGATAGTGTGACCTTCGGGCATTTCGGATAGTGCCTGGCAGCCTAGGCTGGCCGTGTGACAGCCAGTTCCCCGAAAAAAGGCCGGCCTGCCATTGTTCACGTTCACTTGAGGTTCTTGTCTGACTAGACGCCGTTCTGGGGATTATGAGTATAGAATCGCTTTCTCTCCGGCTGTTCTGCCCTCCGCTTGTTCGCCCCCGAATCTTTCCTCATATTCACTCGTGGGCCGCCTTCGGCAGATGTCAGACACTTCTGGACTGAGTCGAATGGGTCTTCTACGAGAACTCAAGAAGACCCCAGCTAGACACAGATATTACTCTCGCATTTTACGAAGAGTTCCCCAAGACATACTCCCCGTCACCCGACGCGTACTGGCCATCTGCTTGTTCTATTCTGAGTTGTTTGGTCAACTTGACTTGACAACGGAATGTGTTTGGCTTTTCCTTCAATCTGCTCATATAGAATTCAACCACGCAGTATACCGAAGCTACCACTCCATCATCAATATAGCTCCCACCAAGGCATCACCTCGAATAATGTGCCACAAACAAACATAGGCAAAGAACTCGGGGAGGCTTTTGTCAGACACGTACAAAGCCAGGTCTCAGTCCCAATACCGTGTCAGAAATAAACGTATGCAAAACAGCTGATGCTGCCCATGCAAAAACACCCAGAAACCAGCTATGTCTCCGGACCCTGTGTACCTTTTTCCGCTCCGCTGCTAATGGTTTATCCGTCTGTCGCTGTTAAAATTCGACAAAGCCTCTCCTGTACTCTGCGTGCCTGACTATGCCGTCTCTCACCGTCTAAAAAAGGTCTACGAGCAAGGGTAGTCATCACATGTTCTGGAAAGTTGATACTCACTCTTGAGAAGACCTTCTGAAGGCAATCTCACACCTACCTCCAGCAGAGCAAGAGGTTAACCACGAGGAGTTGAATCGAGTGTCAATTGTTTGTGTAAATGTCATGGGAGATATGTATCATAATTCGATTTTTGGGGGCCGGAATGTACCAGGAATTCATATTGCTGTTTGTTGTTCCCTGTTTACAAGCAAGGTTACCGCCGTGGTTCCGAGAATGTTGCTGTTTGTTGTTCCCTGTTTACAAGCAAGGTTACCGCCGTGGTTCCGTCCACGGCCTCTAGTCAAGTAGGCGGCTGATGTTTTACTATCATAAATCATTATCTGCGAGGGTCTCCTACTTCATCTCGGAAAACCGGGCCCGAGATATGTTATTTATGGTGTTCGTTGGCTGAAGCTCTGGTCCGCAGTGCGCGCAGGAAAGAGGTTCTGTAAGCATTCAATCAACAATCATTGTTTTTCGTCTAATGGTGTTACTCCGTCGAACGGCCATTGTTGTGCCTCAAAAGTTGATCAGAAAATCCGGAGTTTCTCCGATTTCAAGTTACGAGAAAGATGGGCAGAGAAACCCGAACCTCGCAATTTGACTAGGGACTCAGTCATCTTCATAGCTATAAAAATATGATTGAGAGAAAATAACCCTTGCCCAAGCGCTGGTATGTATGGTCGCGAACACAAGACCCGCGTGTTCCTGAAGCAAATGATGCCGTTTATGATCGCCCCAATGATTGATCGGGCGACAACTCAGTCATTTGGTTAAAAATGAAACATCAGACCTTCAGGATTAACGCAACCATTGAACTAAGGGTATTGTTACATGTGAGTCTGCCGTGTATCATGTTAAAGCATCAGGAACGACTCGGAGTCTTTGTGACGTCCTTTTGAGTCCTTTCGACTCATGACATCACATTCGCTTTCGTCATGCCATTTTCAACACCTTTTGCCTTCGGTCGGACTTTGGGCACGTCTGCCTGCATTTGAGGTGGACATTCGTCGCCTCATGTCTTTGCTGAACTTGAAGACACAGGCCAGTATGGGGCAGTCACGGCCGTCTTCTCTATGCCTTCCCGTCACAACTCACATACTTTGTTTCATGGGCAACACGGGATACTATTCGGCACCTTCTGGTGTCCACGGTTACTTCTCGTCCCATAACTAGAGCAGCAACGTTAAGAAGAAGCCCCAGGCTGGTGGACCAACATTGACAAACGACGTGTATGCTATTCGTCACATGGTTAGCGTGTCGAAAATGATCCCTTATCGCTGGAGCGTCGTCGTCGTTGCCGCTGCAGAACAGGCCGCTGTTAAAAACTTCCAAGGTATCAGGCGCAAGGCGAAGGAATCATCGCCATCCAACGAAGAGCCAGTTTACGACCCAGAATGGGAGGTGGTTGGCATGGTCCAGGCGACCTAGACTCGTTTTGCTATTATCTCTTGCTTTCTTAATTGCTCCGCACACTTGAGAAGAACTATATGCACATTTTAGAAGGACTTTATGAACTTGCAGTGGCTCATATGCACTCTGGTTGGACTGTATGCGCTTTGCTCGGTGGATTCTGCTTTTTGATGAATGGTTTTTATACATTATATGTGCCTCAATTCAGTTTTCTTATTTCCCTTGCTACCTCACTGTAGCTAGACATTGCCCTCAGTCCTTGTATGAACTAAATGTGGTGATATGAATAAATTGGGCTCAATTGTCAGATATGGTCTTCAGAGTACCAATAAGGTAGGCATGACATAAGGGACGAATGCCTACGAGCCTTGATGACTACGACCTGAGAGGCCTCCTTTCGATGTATCTCTGGAATAGCCCTTGAGCTGCCTCAAACACCGTGAGACGGCCTTTTAACCAGTAGAAGGCCTTTTTCAGACATTGACGACATCATGGACATTCGGCCCTTTCAAAGTCAGATGGGGATATTGAAAGTTATTTTGGTCTTTAAAAGTCACGAAAGGACGCCATGAAGACTCTGAGTTATTTCTGATGGACTGAGTCCCTAGTCAAATTGCAAGGTTCGGGTTTCTCTGCCCATCTTTCTCGTAACTTGAAATCAGAGGAACTCTGGATATTCAGATCGACTTTTGCGGCACAACAATGATCGTTGATTGAGTGCTCATAGGACCTCTTTCCTGCGCACACTGCGGACCGGATCGTTGATGAGAGTGTGACCTAATGTTCAAGTTGCAGACTCGAGTGTGAGTGATGAGTACGTTTCTATTGCTCTTCTCCTGCAGCAATGATTAATTCAGAATTTCGTTCTCACCCAGCAACATTTCCGTTCGTCACAGCAAAGGTTCGACAGAAAACGTATAAATACCTGACCTTCTAGAGGTTTTTCACTCAGCTCCTCATCCTGCTCTTGATCAGGTTAGCATACCACTGTCCTCTTTATCCGCCAGGAGTATGATTTTAAACTCACCTCACCTTTCTTGGCTGCTCTAGAAGCTACCAACCAACCAGAATGCAATTTAAGGTCGCCTTCCTCGCCAGCGCTCTCCTTGTCGCTGCCACCCCGGCGTTGGGGGCAGACTTCGTGTGGTTCGCTGGCGCAAGCTGCACCGGCTCTGTCATCGCCAGAAGCCCCGGCGTGACCCCAGGAGAATGCGTCTTCCTCTCCAACGGCGGTTCCGCGAAATCAATCAGCTACTCCGGTGTTCCTAATCACGCCAACTTCTACGAGTCTGGCGGTCAGCACGATGTCTGCACCAATGGCCCGACTATCGTCACTGGTGGCGGCTCTGGATGTGCCACCGCACCTGCTGGGTAAGCCCTCTGACTCAGTGACAATTGATAGTGGTGAGCTGATGATGTATGGGTGTAGGTTTAACCTCGAGAGCTTCAACATCTCTTAAATTGTCAGTCCAAGCTGGTAGAGATAGCCGTCGCGTGTCCCGAATCCTAACGAAGTAACATGTATTGAATTGAAACTTTTGTTAAAGTCGAAATAAATTTGTTTCTTGAGTCTATATGAGCGACATACCAACCAGTCTGAGCTTGCGGTGGACGCAGGATGGAACTACACAAGGAGAAAAGTCTGAAAACAAAAGAAAGCATTTAGACACGTTGTGAAATGGAAATTAACCCCCGCTTCCGAATATATGCAGCGCTTTGAAACACGGACAAACTGTTGCCGACTGGAGATCCAGACCCATTGGCTAGCAACGACGTTCAGCACTGAAGAGACGTTCCCGAACAAGCGCCAGCGTCAAATGATAGGAGTCCGCTCTTCAAGAATACAGAGATCCCCGAGTCGTCGTACCTTGTCAAGACCGCAGCGAAGACGAGGAGAGTGAGAGGTAGGCCGTCATCGGCAACGCGGTCTGCCAAATTGCCAGTGATATCCAAGCACAGCCACACTCTTCCCTTGCTTTTCGCCTTCGTGGCGATTCGGACTACGTATCTAATTCGAGAACCTGGGGCTAGGTTTCCTTCTTTAAGGAGGATGTTGTGGAGATAGACGCATGGTTGTACATGTGAAGTGGCATCCATCCGCTATCTCCCGTTCATCATTTCGCGGATCAATCACGTCAGAACAACTGTGACCGACTTTGGATATGCCTCGATTTCCACATGGACCATCTTCCATCCCCTGACTCTTCGGCCGTCTCTCAATTGTATTTTACGACACTACCACCACTCTTATGTCCATCGTTCTCGACTCCTTATGTTTTATTTATATTGTACTATTTTTCGTGCTTCTGCAGATGATTTCATTTCACATTATATCTATTAACCTTGGTCTCTCTTTTCGAGTATCTCTCTCTCGTCCTTCCTCACCGTTTCCATAATGGACTTGTATTGTTCATTCAGGAATATGTGTTTCGTCTTCCCTGTGCCCGAAATTTTACATTTTATCTTCTCATTTAGTTTATCTCCTCTATCTATTTCTGTCCTCTCTCTTTATCTTCGAAGATTTCGTTTGAAATTCATGTTTTCCAGTCATATATAAAGTCTGTACATCATGTACTAGCTACTCAGTGAATTCTACGCCCTCTTCTATCATCTAAACATCGTCCGAAGTCTCTAAGAATTTATTCCGAATTTCTACTATTTTCCCTTCTGCCGCCTATCTCCCTCTCTCACCTCGTCGTTTCATACCTGTTTTCACTCGTTTCGATTCCTCGCACCCTCTACGTCGGTCGTGAAGCCCAGCGGTTGTTGGATTCAGCCGCGCTCGCTTTTACTTTTATTTTAAGGCAGGTTGCCTCTTCAATATTCTCTTAGAGAGATCCAATATTTGCACAGATCTGATAAAATCTGATACAATCTGAGATTTTTTCTGGGATTCAGGAACTTGAGCATTCACTGAGTCACTGAGAAGCAGCCCCAGAATGCAGAGTAATAGAATTTTGGACAGCGAAGCTAGCGGATTCCAAACAGCCACATGAGGGCGATAGTGGTATTGGGCTAGTTTGTATAGCATAGGTAACTTCCCTGTAGGATTTGAGTACGTTAATTACGGCCCGACGTTAAGCGTTGACAATAATAGTTACCTGGATGGGACATCACAAATGATTGGTATGCATTCGCAGGAATAAATTGTGGCTCTTTATAAGCTCTGCGAGGGCTCGACTACAGGCTCAGCGCTAAGCTTGACTGAGACTATACTCCAGTTACTCGAAGACCCTCGTCATTCTCACCGAGCGATACCGACGACATGAAGAGAATCGGGACTGTGCACCGCAATGACACGGTCGTCTCGGGGATAGAGTACGCTGAAACAATATTTTCTGTTCATGGTGGATAAAAATCAGCTGGATGTGATAGTAATCAAGGAAGGAAGTCAGAGAATGAAGTGCAACGAGGACGGAAACGACAGCCGCAACAAGAACTATGATGATCAAGAAATTATAGCAGGTATAGAGTTCAGATCATATGATGTATAAGATATTAATTACCAGTCAGCCCCACAACTTCTACAGATGTCCAACATTATCTTCTATGAAATCCTTTGACTACTTATCCAGTTGTTTTTTTGCCTTCCTTGCATCTGTGTAACTGTGAACTTTGTCTCTCCATTTTGTCACTGATAGGGGAAAGTTGAAGTTCGGAAGACCACCCTCTTTGTTGTTGATGGATCGAACACATTTATCATACAGGTCATCTGCCAAGAGTGTCTACTGCCCGCTGTCCATGCCACTTCCTTCAAATATGTCAAGTGATGGAAACCATGAAAGCTGAGCAACTTGACTGCTGAATCCTAGATCACAGAGGAATGTAAGCATGGAGGATAAAAAGAAAAAATGAAGGTCAAACTAACTAGTATATGACCTGTATATACCACACAAGACATCATATTCATCCTTCATCAACTCATCATCCATGTACTCTACTCCACTCAAGTCCTTGACGCTAAACATATGTGATGCATCTACATGAATGCCCCATGGCCTCCTTACAGCCTCACAACAGTCCATATAATCCAGGCCTATCCTCCAAACAAATCCATCACATAATAAAGCAGCTCTTGCCTGTTGCAATGACATGACTGCCTGACACTGCTTACAATAGAACTCCCGGTCAGTTGAATTGAAAATGTGATCATTCAAGTACTAAGAAACAAGCAATGGTGCTATCCTATTAACTGAAGTATGTGTCAGGGTATCCTTCCTCTGCAATGTCCAGAAGAGAATGCCATTGTTCACCAGCTCCATAACAACATCTTTCTCACATATCTTCTCATCAAGTTGGCAGATAAACAATGTGGCTGGAGCAGAATAGACTGCTAAACTCCAATGGACTGTCACAGACCCAGCTAAATCAAACATGAATAAGGTGTACTTGTCATTCTTGACTGTTCGAATAGAAGATAATCAGTTTGAAAACTTGATTGTCTTCCAGTTGTCTGTAGCAAGGTCCCACAGGTTGGAGGAAGGATTGATTGATACTGACTGCCTGACAAAGGAGCACACAAATCTTGTACACATCTTACCCAAAGGTGTTTTGAGGAACAAATTGTTGTGTGTCAAGTTGGGAAGTCTGAGTACAGCAGAAATAGCTTTGTAGTCATTTGCAGCTATGAAATCCGAGTATGTAGTCAGTGGAGGGATTGGAGCTACAAAACCAAAATGAGATGATAGAAGCTCCAAGACATAATAGCAAATATGTTCAGCATCGAAAGCTTCTCCACATCTGATGTGATTGAATGCCTTCAACTGTATTGAGGTCTCCTTTGGCCCAATCTGCAGCTCTGGCTCTATTAATCCAGAAACAGCAGAAGCAGGCTCTGCTGCAGTAGCCTTGTCAATAGAGGATAATGTGGGAGTGGCAGGGGTTGTTTTTTGGGAGGAAGATTCCATTGTAGTAGTTACTGTCATGGTGGTGGTAGTCAACTGAGAGAAGAATAATCCAGATATCAGGTTCTCTTCTTCAATTCTGTTCTTCAGCTGATGATCTGTGTTTTCCATGGGAGGCCAGCAATTCCACTCATTGTGGAAGGCATCATAGAATTGAACACCATAGTGAGAATATTCCAATAAAGTATCAACACAGTCTTCAACAGCTACTGCTCATGGTCCAAAAACATCACTTACACTCCATTCCCATACATACACCATTGCCTTCCTAGTTAGTGCTTGGTTCTCCTTCTGAAGTCATTTAGCTCAAGCCTCTGTTGTCTTCTTTTTGATGATTTTCTGATTGTTCTTTGCTTGTTTTTTGGTGAAATTCTCAAATATCTCCATCATGATCTTGAACTGTTCTGCTTTCTCTGCTACTCACAAGATAACATCTGTCTCACCATCACATTGAGGATCTCAGATGAGACTGTGATTAGAAGTTTCCATGACATTGTTATCTGGGGGTGTTGGAAATTCAAAGTCTTGCAAGCTAGTGTGTGCTCCTTCAAAGGATGGCCAAGATATCTCCATGTTGGAGATATTCTCCACTTTCTCTAGGCTTGGTCAAATCAGAAATGAGCTCCATTCCATCTCCTCCCTTGAGCTCCATCAGTACCAAACTGGTATGTTCTGCTCAATGAACCAACCCACTGGTAGTTGATCCTGTCTATCATAAGGATTGTGAATAAATACCCCAATATGCTCAATGTCCCAGAAACTATGCAGGAGAGGGGTGCAGCAAAGGATATCAATTTCTCACTGTTTTTGTAGCTTCTCCACAGCTTGTATATACTATACCAGTGGAGTAATTCCTTCTACCTCCTGTGATGTCCTTCAAGTCATCTAATAGAGCAAACTAGTCCATATAGCAAACCAATCTCAACTCTCTTTCACGTGCTCAAGCACAACCTCTTCAGTAGCATGGGCCTTGTCATATCTTCAACCATAAGGTGGGAATGGTCATAGATAGCTGAGGTTATTCTTCTCTCCCAGATATTTAGTTATGTTGCATAGCAGTTGATCAAGTATGTTCCATATATTCAACAACTGGCCATAGAGCTTGAAGCCCTCAGGACTCATTTGGTACACATTTTTGGGAAGGGTGGAGAGCAAATCAAACCAGACACCTACATATGGCATAGGCTGGCATAGTACAAAAGCCAACCACTTGGTTCTAGCATTCCACCAGCACAGGCTCTGAAAATCACTTGCTCTTGAAGTGCTAGAAGTGAACATCACAGGATCCTCGTCTCAAGGTAGTAGGCCTGGGTTGTGAATGGAGTTTGGGAAGTAAAATCTTTTGCCTCAGTATTCCCATACATGGCCTGGCATGATTGAAGTGGATTGGAATATAAGAGAGTAAGGAAATGGTGGTGTTGGGGTAGTTGTGAAGAGATGGGCCAAAGGTGATCTTTAGGTTATAGACATTGTACTAGTATTCACAACGAGAAACCTCTTGTATATGTTGGTAAGCAGGGCTTGACAGTCTGAGTTCTCCCAAAGAATTAGCTACTGCTTGAATCCTGTGTACTAGTTGTTCCAGGTACTCCCAGAATGACTAATTGCCAGAGATGTCAAAGATATACATAGACAGAGTTGATGAGAATCTACTAGGGAGACATAGCCACATTAGCTTACTATGTCTCAAGGTTTAATTTTGTATTCACTTACATATATGAAACTGCCATTGAAAAAAAGAGCACAGCTGGAGGGAGGAGAGAATCTATCACAAAAACTATCAATTAGATGATGATAATCTTGCTTGATAGCAGTACCAACTCACATGTGCAAGTATGCTTAAGGCCAGACCTTTCTTGCAGTTTGAATTGAAGCCTTGTAGAGGATGTGGTAGAAATCTAAGATCATAGTTAGGCATTGAATGCAGGTGAACATAAAGAAATGCCCATGCCCAGAGTCATGTACTTTTGTTTAATGGGCATTAATCTATCACTGCTTGTCTCTCTCCTCTAATCAATGACCTCTGGCCACCCCTACATCCTGTCCCAAACTTGAACTCATAAAGGCCTATAAACATCCAACAATAACTGCTTTGATGCTTAGTTCAACTTGAACACCATCAGAAACATCAATCAACATTCTATGTCATGTTCAACCACCTGTCTTGAGACTCAAAAACACTGACCAACCCTCTATGCTGTGTCCAACAGCCTCTATCAAGACTATCAACAATACAGACAAATGAGTTACACCATATATGACATCAATCTGCACCTATGACTCAAATGCATTGGGCTAGGTTTCAAGCCAGGTTTCATATTAATGTGCTGTATTACTGACTGCCTACATTAGCATCATCTTCATTCCTTGGAGTACTGAGGATGATACCTCTATGGTCTCTTAGATATCCAAGGGCCTACTATCTTTCTTTATATTTGCCTTGGAAAACTGAGGCCTTGTACCTTATTGTGCTTAGAGTCATGTTCTTGGGGGCTTTTAGTTAGTTTAGCCTGTAGTCTAAGTTCTCTCTCAAAGTCTCAACTCTCGGGCCAGCTGCAAATGACTTCATCTGGCCATTCAGATAAAGTACCTGGTGTAAGGTCAGAAATAGTGCACCTTAAAGCTATCACAAAGATAGGCTAATAAAGTGTGTAGTTGCTGCAGTAGATGCAGTTTAATCTGCCATGTCATGCAACATTGACCTTATAGGTATGATGAATCAGTTTATTTTCCCCATGCCATTGAGATTGCTAACTTACTCTTTCAAGAGCTAAAAGCTTGGACAGATTGCCAGTTAGGTCAATGAAATGATTAGGATCAGTTTCATTTCATTTTGGGTTGTTCATTTGCTTGGGACTCAATTAGATTTGTTAGTGATATATGTGCCATGCATGTAACTTCTATGTCTAGTAGATTGCTACACAAGGCTACTGCATCCCCTTGATAATATGTTGTCCTCAATCATTGATCGAGATTTTGAGTGATCAGCAATGTTTAAAATTATATTATCTATAGACTGTATTATATCATAAGTCTATCCCTATTTATAGTGATCCTGCAGCTCACCCAAGCATTATGACTTTCAGGCACCCTTGTTACATGTAATTCCCTATGCATACAGGCTTATAATACTAATAGAGGAGCCAACTTCAGTTTGGACAACTTGAACTGACTTACTGGACACTGATTGTATTGTATTCAACCACTTTATGGTTTATGCACATTTTAATGGTCAATCCAGACAAGCAGGCAAAAGATTATGCTGTGGAGAGGTCTATGACTGATATCACAGTCCCAACTCTCAAAACAGTTGCATCCTCACACCCAAAGAATCCTTGCTGATAGCTTCCTCTGATTCTTTCAAGCAGTATACACTTTGTAAGGTGAGAACAGAAGACTTCTATTATCTAACAGGAGGGCTAATAGAGAAACCAAATAGACATGCTCAGGGCATGAATATGCTAGTGAAAGTAAGTACCACTCTGCAGTGAAAGCTGAAACATCTCAAACAGCCCCTTCCAAAGCTTCTCTAGAGCCTATAGAAGTCATAGCTGTCCAGCCTTTGCCCATAAGGACCAGGATGCTGAAGTCACTTATATAAAGACTCCATACATGCCTTGACAACAGAAACATTGAAACACTCTGAGGTTCTCACTTCTGATTTAGAAAGTGACAAGGAACAGTGTGAGCTTGACCTCAGCAATGATGACAGGACTAATTACATGGAACCTAAGCAGCAGGGAAGGAAGCATCAAGAGTGGGAGCCAGACCTCTCTGATTATGAGTCACACATAAAGGCAATGATTGGACCAAATGATGGTGTTCATTATAGAGAGCATGAACAGCAGGAGAGGAGATGAGAAGAGTGAGAGTAGGAGACAAAGAAGCTAGGAATGAAACCAGTGAAGTCCAAATAAAATAAGGCAAAAGATTATCAAAAGAAGGCTAACCTACAGAAGTACAAGCTTCTGCAAAAAGTCCCAGGCCCAAATGTTGATGAGCATTATCATATCCTGGAGAGGAGGAGGAAGGAGCAGAGGGAGGAGAAGGGTAGCCTTGTCTCTAAGTCTGAACATGCAGAGATACTCTGTAGATTTTCACTAATTGAGGTCACCAATTTCTGCATAGTTGAGGATGTCAATGTCAAATGGGGTAGATATTATGTGAAGAATAAGTCTATGGATGCTGAGGCAGCTCACATTGCTGAGAAGGCAAAAGCTGCCTACAAGAGTGCTAAGAAGGACCCTAGTGTATAAAATCCTTCAAAGATCATGAGAGATATGTACCTTGATGCCAGATACACACTAGTTGAGTGGAACAGTAAGTCTTTGAATATTTCTCTGGTGAAACCAGATACTGACTTATTATCTCAGGATTTGTTCTAATGCCCCTGATCGATTCTGATGAAATGGTCTTTGGTATGCTGGCAGGTCAACCTGATGATGAGTCCTATGCTGTGGATAGTCACAACTTTTTTAGAGTTATGATGAGGCAGCAAAAGCATATGGGTCAAATAGAAAATTGGCCCAAGAATAGCAGGGACCATTGCAGAGATATCTACCTGATTATTGATACTGGTGTAACTTATGCACCAGACATTGATAAGATCCACAAGCTTCATTGTAACCCTAAGGTGGTATATCTAGATGAGGAGCTGGAGAAGCACAGGGCATTTAAGCAGATGAGAAAGTTCTCTGAAGATAAGATGCTGCACTTCATTTTTAGCCATTGTAGTAATCTAATCATGAAATGGAATAGGTTTTCTTGGTATTTTCAGCCCTGGGCTCTTCCAATATTACCAGACACATATGGAAAAGGTTTGCACTCAACTAGAATATGGTGATTGATTTCCAACCTTCTCCAAAGGAGTGGTTTATCCTAAAACTACAAAGAGCTACCTATCCAGAGTCTGTATAGTTCCCCACCAAGACTGTAATAACCTTGCCTTCAGCTGGTGTGTGGTGGTAGCCCTTGGTGATTTTAATCCTGAAGAGGGAGGCCATTTTGTACTCTATGATCTTGGAATAGTTGTTGAATTTCCACCTGGTACCTGCTTTCTTATTCTATCAGTATGCCTATGGCATAGCAACATACCCATTTGGAAGAATGACACAAGGGCTTCTATCATGTTTTATGCAGCTGGGAACTTGTTCAGGTTTGTAGATAATGAATTTCAGGATAAACCTGACCTAGCAAAGATGAATGCAGATCTCTACCAGCAAAGGCAGGAAGAGAAGGATACATACTGGAGAAAGGGTTTAGAACTTTACAGTAAAATCAATGATCTGATTCTGCAAGACCTGTAGCCTGTTTCAAGTTATCTGTCTAACACTCTATTATGTAGAAATCAACTTGTTTTAAATCATCATTTTATTTGATTGTTTCAAGCCTGATTGTGAGCTATAAGTGCTATGTCATTTGGCAACTGCAGAACCCATCCATACAATTGAATTGTCTCTGACCACTGAAACACATGCATTTCTTCATCCTGTGACTGTATATCCACTGTCTGGTAGAGGTAATAGTCAAAGATCTCTACCTTCTCAGATGTAAGTGGGCAATTTGGTGGTTTACATGGAATATTACTTGGAATTGGTTGGTAGTCATCCTGAGACAAAGGATTGATTTCTTGGACATCATTGGCACCATCTCATGTATCATCTGAGTATCTTTCTACCCTGACTACTCTGAGCAGTCTCTCATGTTCCACTCCATAGTCCTATTCAACCTTCTTTACATCATCAAGTTCCCATCCTCACAGACCATGAAGACCAGGACTCAATGCATACATCAGTGTAGGAGAGTCATTTCTAACTCCTGGAATGGACAGTGGGTGTTTGTTTCACATACTATGCCATTCTTCAGCCTCCCAATTTTTCTGATCAAGAAAAATATGGTGCAGGAGCCAAATATGATCTGGATACTCTGGAATGAGACCACATTTGGTGGAGAGGTGGAGGAAAAATTCTTGCTACTTGTTGACAAACTCTTTCTTCACATCAACTCAGAGATGTTCAATGTGCATATTGTGTACACTCCATATACATCAGTGTAGGAGAGTCATTTCTAACTCCTGAAATGGACAGTGGGTGTTTGTTTCACATACTATGCCATTCTTCAGCCTCCCAATTTTTCTGATCAAGAAAAATATGGTGCAGGAGCCAAATATGATCTGGATACTCTGGAATGAGACCACATTTGGTGGAGAGGTGGAGGAAAAATTCTTGCTACTTGTTGACAAACTCTTTCTTCACATCAACTCAGAGATGTTCAATGTGCATATTGTGTACACTCCTAGTAACAGAATCATGTTGAGTGACTATACCAATATGTCAGTTGTATACATACCTCCCTCAGAGATATGAACCTCTGTTTGGACTATGAATAGTTTCTATGTACTCTGCAACTTGAATGTTTTCTATACTATGATCCCTTCTTACTTGGCTTGGGAGTCCATAGGCTGCTACAGCATCTAGGAAGAGATCAAGTACACTATTAGTGTGATTGTTGTTGTGAACATATAATTCAGTCACAAAGCATATTTTGCTATTGATGAAGCCATGGATAACTAACTTATATTTGATCAATCCTAAGTCAATAATGAACTTCGCAGGTCATGGTCTTATCAGAATAGCAACATACCATATTGACCATTATAGTGCCACAGAGAGTTGGCCTCAGCAACTTCGTACCTTCTGTGGATGATGGTTACATGCTCAAATACCCTTGCAAGGCCCTGAACATGATCTCTTGACTCCTTTGCATGCTGTCTTGAGATATAGATTCCCCAACTGTGAATCAAGCCCTGAGTCATAGAGCAGCTGTTGTGTTATGCAAAAGAAAGTAGGAGCTCTCTCAAACACTGATCTAGTTGCTTGTTGGTGATTTCTGTCTGGTTGTATGCAGTCCTGCAGGTGCTGGAACATATAAGTGTAGCATTACCACCTTCATCAACTTGCCTATCAAATACTGGAGCCTGCAGTTTTGTAAGTCTGTGCTCCAATAATCTCTGCTGAATTGTCCTTGCACTGACTGTGTACCCTTTGGCAGTCTCCAAATGCCTCTTTATCTTGGTTGGTGGCATTCTTTAGTTTACTGTTTGAAGAAAGTTGAGGTCAAGATTAATTTGAGGGCATCCCCACTTTCTGTTTGACCTTCTCTGGATCACAGAAGGAACAAGTGTGTCAGGGGGATCTCCTGAAGCAGTTTTGGCTTCTTTCAATAGGAAAATGAGATAGTGAATGGTCTGGACAGTGTGCTGGAGGGTGGAGGGTGATATTAGATTGGAATACTGAAATTACTGATGGTAAGCTCTTTACTCATATTCCTTTGTGAGTACTCACTCCCATTGCCAGATACATCTACTGGGTCAACATGCCTTGTTACAAGAATAATTGATTGTGATCTCCATGCTGAGTTCAGAGCACAATTGCAGTTTTTCACTATAGTGCAGAGAATGTTTGGTCAAGATCAGCTGGGGATCAGAGCTCTGGGAGGTCTGGACCTGGAGTGAATGCTGCCATAAGTGACAGAGTGGACAAGGTCAATAAAACAATCATATTTGAACTCAACCATAGGAATATAAAATTCAATCTACAAACTATGTACACTATTCAGTGTCTGAATTCCCTGTAGCATGCTTTTTCTGTCATGCTTTTGCATTGTAGTTTATCTTAACCATCTGATCATGCTGGGTATGGGTCATTCTGAGCACCCAGTCCTCAGCTGAGCTCCTAAGGGAACATAATTGTCCTATATTAGTAATGAGGAGATCAGTGGAGACAATGGCCTGCAGATGAATGATTTGCAACCTGTCAGCCTCTGTTCTGGCACCCCAAGGAATGGCCTACCAGTTACTCTGTGAGAGAATTTGGTTACTAGCCTCTATAGCACTATATATGGCCTTGAGAGTATTGATAGGACTAATACCAAAGAAGTCAGCAAGTTGCTCAGTGGTGAAAGCTATGGTTTAGCCCAAATACTGGTCTTGAATCTCCTTTGTTGAGTTTCAAACAAAGCTGAGCCTGTCAGCAATGGGTTGGATGAGGTGGTAGATAATGACACAATAATAGCCTTTCCCCTTCTATTTGAAGGCATTATGTCAGACATTGAGATCATTTTTGATGTGACTGTAATTTGTGGAGAAATATTCTTGTTAGAGAGAATGTGTGGAAGTAATGTGGTCATTTCCAGGACAATGAGAGATGATGTCTGAATAGGTCTAGATATGTAGATAAAGATGTAGATCTGGTATTCATATTGACATATACTCATCTCTGGATAGATGTATATCAGAAATGTGCTCTGAGTCTCTGGAAGTCCCAAGTGCTGAATAAGGCTAATATTCTCATTTAGCATTTTCCTTGTAGATAATATTATCTATGTCTCTGATTGAATCTCTTGAACATAACCCAGCTCTTTGAAACCAGTGGTATGGTCCATGAAATCCTGATTGTCCCCCAGATATCTGGTAGCAAAGCTGACCAAGCAGGAGTTTGCCTGTTGAATATGCTAGTGGAGATAGGCTTTAGATGTAGTAATGTGGGCAAATATGTTGGCTGTGGTGATTTTGTTTGAAAGGGCTTCTAAATCTGCAAAGACAAAAGTGCAGGAGGGATGATGAGTATGTATACTGAGAATGACATTCACTGCGGAGGGGCCCACCATTATTGTTGTGGTGATTGGTGTATGTGTTATGTAATAAAAAAATATTTGTGATATTGTCTTATTATGTGCTTTGTAATACATTACCTTTGGTTAACATTCTGTCTATGGAGTTTTTGTACATTCAACTGAGCTATTATAGTAGATCATAGTATTGGAACATACTGCTAAGATCCAGTTGCATTCAATGGGTAAAAGTCATGAATTAGTAAACATCTGAAACAACATAGTCACTCTGAAAGTGCTCTTGATCATGTCTTTGGTTGACAATCCTTCAACTGCTATTACTTCAGTAGTGTCAGGAGGATGGTCTGTGCCATGAAGATAGGCAATCAAGAGATCCTTGAAGATTGTGGCATAGTGAGCTGGCTGATTGGCCTGCCAATCATAAAAAACATTAATTTGTGATATAACCTCTTCTGTGTCAGAGACCTCACAACAGAACATGGTACCCAACAGAGAGTGATAGGTGGATGGAGGACTACTGAGTGATGCCTATTCATGAAATGTTTGGGAAAGGTATCAGAGATGATAGTAGAGGAGGTCAAATAAACCTTACATCAACAAAAGTGATGCTAGATATCAATGGAAGGTTGAAACTACAAACAAATACCTTGAGTCCTGGATTTTGAGTCCCATTCTGAGCAAGATCAAGGAGGACATTGCATATAAAAGACTCTATATAAGTACAATGAACTGCTAGAGTATGCAGTGTAGTAGCTCTGTGGACCTGGTTGATACTGTTAATATGAGTCAAGCTGTGGCCCTATTAATGAGTTCAATGACTTACATCTAGTCCTATGCTATAGAAAAGAGGAGATAGAGTAACTGGGTCAGATATAGTGTCTTCAGGTTTCAAGGACAGCCATGGTCAAAGTGAGGTTTCAGCATCTGAGTCAAGTCAATGTATGACAGAACCAGAGAGCTCAAGAAATGCTGGTCTACAGATAGCAGCAAATACAATCCAAGGGCTTGTCTTGGGAAGACTGCCTAGACAATGTAACACCATGGCAGTGGCAGCTCCACATTGCTCCCAATATTGTTGCTTGACTGCTCCAATCAGCCCAATTGGGAAAAATTTGGATGTGAAAGCACCAGAGCCCCTTTTACCCCAGTAAACTGTATTGCTCAAAATAGACTCCTATAGCTTGTGAACAACTGCAGCAGTCATACCAGCTCCAAAAGAGATACTACCCCTATGATTACTATCAGCTGTATATAAAAAATAGAGAGAAGAAAAATGTACATGACAATCTGAACATGGTTAAACTTGAGGAGCTCTTTGAAAGAAATATTCCAGTTATAGTAGTCAACTCCAGTAACTACAGGGGGGTCTACTTGTTCACCACTGCTAGATACAAAAACTCTCTGAATATGACTAATTAGAGCTAGAAGACAAGCTGCTGCATAGTCAACAGTGTCAGCCTTAATAGAAATAGCTTCTTGTTCTTGATCACTGGGGGTGTATGAGGACAACAACTGGCAAACATGAGTATCAATTTGATTCTGCCACTCATGGATAGCTGTAGCAGGTATGACTTGGTATTCAGACATCAGTAACAATGGGTTGAGTATATTACTCAGAGTTGGAGGACTAGCAGGAGGATAATAAGGGTCAGGAAGCTGGGGTTCCCAGTCAGATACAGTGATGAGCTCAGAGGTCACAATGATCATTCAGAAACTCACCTCAACCCTGGTATATTAGCGAGGACAAGAGTTGTTATTCTCTCTATCATTGTATTTCCTAGTAGTGTTTTCAAACTTATCATTTAAGAAATCTACTGTAAAGAGATCAGATGTCAATAGACCCTTTCATATTCATGACTTAATAAGTAAAGGTGAGAGGAGATAACCAAGAAGAAATATACAGATATCTCATGATCAACTGAGTAGGGGCAATCACTAATACAATAAGTCTCTCCAACTGGTGGGTGATATAAACTGGCATCATCTTCAACAATCTTCTTTTTTTTTCTTTTTTTTTTTTTTAAAAAAAAATCAACAATTTATTATGCAGTGCTTGATCACAGTCCATGCCTAAAATAACTACACAAACAGCAGCCTACCAACTAGTTAAAGCCACCAGGTTGACTTACAGAATATGTAGTAGTCTAGAATGAAACCCTCAACTAAACAACATCCACTAAAATAAAATGGAAGACACTAAAGTGCCAGAGGATACAGGAAACAACCAGAATCACTAGGAGACAGTTGTACTATCCATGGAATGAGTGAGGGTGGGAAGGCCTCAAATGTAGCAGAGCATCTGCTAGAGCACAAAGCTGGGAAAAGAAACAAGGATTTGCATTTGAAGATATATAAGCTGACTGACATAGTCAACACCCTTTCCCAAGGAGCATGACAGCACCAGCAGTAAGAGATTAAAGAGCATGAGAGCCCAAATATAAAAGGTCCAGGCTGTAAAGTCCAGAAATAGTCTAATATTTAGAAGATTCAAACATCAGAGAGGTAGGCCATAAGGCTGCCCAAAAGGGTGAATATGCTGCCTCACCAGCAATGAATGCTAATAAAGAAGGAGAATTGGGGGGGAGGCCAAAGGGTATGCCCAAAGGGGCAAATATGCTGCCTCGTCAACAATTAATGCCAACAAAGAAGGGGGGGGCCTATGGTTGGGCCCAGGCTATGGCTAGACTGTGCTGTCAGCCAATTAAGCACTGTGGATGATGTTGCAGCACAGTATGAGACAGGAAAAGCCACAGCCAATGACATGGCTGGGCAGAGGGTCAAGTGCATAGTGTATGCATGTTAAAAATATGACTTGTATGTGTAATGACAGCACACAAGTGGGAGTGAAAGGAAAGTGGACCACCAGCAAGTGGTGCTGATGGTGGTAGAGGTTGTTGGTATCCCAGGGAGCCTTAGAATCCCAAAATCAGGCAGTAGAGACCATAAAGTGAGGAAATGGTGGGCATCAAAATGAGCACCAGAGGAGTCTTGAGGATCAAAGGACCAGCCCAAGAAACAGAGACATTACTGAAACAATGATGTTGACAAGAGGACATTGCCAAGATCTAAGGACCTGCCAGCAAATGTATGGGACACACCAGGGAGATCAGGACAATATAGATGAATCTATATTACCACAGGGACCAGCCAGCCCAGTGTGTGGAGAGAAAAGAGAGGCAATGACTCAAAAGTCATCACAAGGTGTGTCAACCAATGAAGGCTAATAAAGAATGCCCAAAGGCAGTTGAGCATCACTCGAGATGACCCCCTCAGCATGTTCCCAAAAGGGAAGGTGGTGGTAAGAGGTCAAGGAGGGATTGTTGAGGACCTTCCTTCTGTAGCAGGTGTCAGCATGACCAGGCTCTAGTATATTGCTAAATCAAGGCTCTAAAGAAAGGTCAGCATGGGAAACAACAAATAGTTTACATCACTTATGGAAAAACACAGTCTGTGAGTCCAGATCTTGTTCATTGGGATTAGAGTGACCTCAAGCCTGCTTTAGACTATGAATGCTAAAGTTGCCAGTGCTGAGAGTAGAATGTGGATGAAAGTGAATAGAAGTCTTTTGACCAGCAGTAAAAACTTTCCAGGGATGATTGAAGAATATGTGAGCACTGCTGAGAGTATTTCTATCTGTGAACTCATCACAGAGTATGTAGAGTTTGTCAGGCAAATTAGCAAGGATGACAGAGATAATGGCATTAGCAAGTGCACTACCCTATAGAGCTATCAACCTTGACAAAAAAAAGACAAGGTTATAATCTTTAGCAGCAGTGATGTATCTGCTAATGCCCTCTATGTCATGAAAGTATGTACTTTTATAGTTTGCCTCCAGTCTGATGTAGCTTCCTCCAGAGTCCTCAGGCAATGCATATATGTTGGTAAACACCCAGAAAACAATATGAAGCTTGACCATGAGAGGGGCAAAGTCTGCCAAAGGGCATTATGGTATAGTAGAACATGTAGTCCTGGAGACCTGTAATAGATTTGGCATGGAACAACAGGATGAACCTGGATAAGTTTGTGTCACATCAGAATACATCCTTTGAATACTGGCCTGGTGCTGTTGAGAGATGTTGATGCTTGCAGAGATTGGAGTCAAAGGGATACAAGCTCCAATTGGGTTAGGTGGGAAGGTGTGCATGCTCAAGGGA
This sequence comes from Leucoagaricus sp. SymC.cos, assembly GCA_001563735.1. Lineage (NCBI taxonomy): Eukaryota > Fungi > Basidiomycota > Agaricomycetes > Agaricales > Agaricaceae > Leucoagaricus > Leucoagaricus sp. SymC.cos. The sequence goes on from KQ962897.1 coordinate 38,064, forward strand.
GGGCAGTAGAGTGTAAATACAACTAGAGCTAGTTGTGATGACTAGAACATAAGGTCTTAGTCTAATGGTGAGTGATTCCAGGTGGATTTGAAGTAGTGTTATAACAAACCTTGGTAGGGAGAGACCTAGCTCTCTATCAGTCTTGGATGTACCAAGAACTGAGACCACAACATAAGTGCTAGTTCTACTGCTCAATAAAAAACAGGTAAGCTGATTGATTAGGAGACATAAGAGATGAAAAGCTCATACCCAATGCTAAAATAGGTGTCCCAAGGTTTCTGACAGATACATAGGGAGGTGGAGATTGCTGGAAGAGTTTTCTGGCCAGAATTCAATTTAGGTGCATTATTTAACAATCTAAGATATTGGAGCCTCACCACCCAGAAATAGACACATTCAGTCCTTATATTGTCACCCTTTGGAAGAGGGCTATTGTGATAATCCTCAGGACAAAGGATGTGTTGGACATATTCATGACCATAAATACAGATGCCAGGTAAGTCTCCCAGCTCCTAAAATACTGTCAGAATATAATAAGTGACCAAGAACTTCAATTGCACCTAATCATTGGTATCAGCTTCAATATATTCAGCACAGTGGATCTCACAGCCACCAGGGATATTGCAGTTTTTGCATGGAGGTAAGAGCATTTCTGAGAACATAGTGATTAGCAGTAGAGAGTCAACAGATACTACTTTTTTTTTTCTGTTTATTTGTTTGTCCTCCTCCCTCAGTGGAGCTACAGCTGGATAACCTGCTTAAGGAAATACCAGCCCCAACCCTGGCAGCCATGGTGAATGGCTGAATTTATTTTGCACAAGTATTGCAAGAGGAAGTCCTTCTAATGTGTTCAATATTTTATAGTATACTTACTGTACAATGTACCTGATATTCAGAGTCCAAATGACATCACATATATAATGTAACAAGTATTAACAAGTATATACTTGTCACATATTAAATCAAACCTAAGTGTGACCTTGTAAAAATAACAGTAAGCAAATATACTTGCTAAACTATGCCATGTGAATTTTGTCCACAACTGTCTATCATAACAACCATTGAACTAAGGGTATTGCTACATGTGAGTCTGCCATGTATCATGTTAAAGCATCAGGAACAACTCAGAGTCTTTGTGATGTCCTTTTGAGTCCTTTCAACTCATGACATCACTTTTGCTTTCATCATGCCATTTTCAATATCTTTTGCCTTCAGTCAGACTTTGGGCATGTCTGCCTGCATTTGAGGTGGACATTTGTTGCCTCATGTCTTTCTTGGACTTTGGGACATAGGCTAGTTTGGGGCAGTCACAGCTGTCTTCTCTATGTTTTTCCATCACAACTCATGTACTTTATTTCACAGGCTACACAGGATACTATTCAGCACTTTTTGGTGTCAATGGTTACTTTTTGTCCCATAGCTGGGGCAGCAATGCTAAGAAGAAGCCCCAGGCAGGTGGACCAGCACACAATATGTATGCTATTCATCCCATGGTTAGTGTGTTAAAAATGATCCCTTATCACTGGAGTGTCATTGCCACCCCCACCATAGAACAGGCCACCATTGAAAATGTCCAAGGTGTCAAGTGCAAGGCAAAGAAATCATTGCCATCCAGCAAAGAGCTGGTTTACAACCCAGAATGGGAGGTGGTTGGCATGGTCCAGGTGACCTAGACTCATTTTGCTGTTGCCTCTTGCTTTCTTAATTGCTCTGCATACTTGAGAAGAACTATATGCACATTTTGGAAGGACTTTATGCACTTGCAATGGATCATATGCACTCTGGTTGGACTGTATGCACTTCACTCAGTGGATTCAGCTTTTTGATGAATGATTTTTATACATTATATGCACATCAATTCAGTTTTCTTATTTCCCTTGCAACCTCACTGTAGCTAGACATTGTCCTCGGTCCTTGTAGGAACTAAATGAGGTGATATGAATAAAATGGGCTTGATTGACATATATTGTCTTCAGAGTACCAATAAGGAAGGCATGACATAGGGGACGAACGCCTACAAGCCTTCATGACTACGACCTGAGAGGCCTCCTTTCAATGTGTCTTTGAATGGCCTTTGAGCTGCTTCAAACACCTGGAGATGGCCTTTTGACCGATAGAAGGCCTCTTTCAGACATTGACGACATTCGGTCTTTTCAAAGTCAGATGGGGACATTGAGAGTTATTTTGGTTTTTGAAAGTCACGAAAGGACGTCATAAAGACTCTGAGTTATTCTTGTTGGACTGAGTCCCTAGTCAAATTGCGAGGTTCGGGTTTCTCTGCCCATCTTTCTCGTAACTTGAAATCAGAGAAACTCTGGATTTTCTGATAAACTTTTGCAGCACAACAATGAGTGTTCGGCGGAGTAACACCATTGGACGAAAAAAAATGATCGTTGATTGAGTGCTCATTCCTGCGCGCACTGCGGACCGGATCATTGATGAGACTGTGGCCTAATGTTCAAGTTGCAGACTCGAGTGTGAGTGATGAGTACGTTTCTATTGCACTTCTCCTGCAGCAATGATTAATTCAGAATCTCGTTCTCATACAGCAACGTTTCCGTTCGTCACAGCAAAGGTTCGACAGAAAACGTATAAATGCCTGACCTTCTGGACGTTTTTCAATCAGCTCCTCATCCTGCTTTTGATCAGGTTAGCATACCACTCTCCTCTTCATCCGCCTGTCTTATGATTTTAAACTCACCCCACTTTTTTTGGCTGCTCTAAAAGCTACCAACCAACCAGAATGCAATTTAAGGTCGCCTTCCTCGCCAGTGCTCTCCTTGTCGCTGCCACCCCGGCGCTGGGGGCGGATTTCGTGTGGTTCTCCGGCGCAAGCTGCACCGGCTCTGTCATCGCCAGAAGCCCCGGCGTGACCCCGGGAATATGCGTCTTCCTCACCAACGGCGGTTCCGCGAAATCAATCAGCTACTCCGGTGTTCCTAATCACGCCAACTTCTTCGAGTCTGGCGGTCAGCACGATGTCTGCACCAATGGCCCGACTATCGTCACTGGCGGCGGCTCTGGATGTGCCACCGCACCTGCTGGGTAAGCCCTCTGATTCAGTGACAATTGATAGTGGTGAGCTGATGGTGTATGGGTGTAGGTTTAACCTCGAGAGCTTCAACATCTCTTAAATTGCCGCTTCAAGCTGGTAGAGATAGCCGTCGCGTGTCCCGCGTCCTGACGAAGTGACATGTATTGAATTGAAACTTTCGTTAAAGTCGAAATAAATTTGTTTCTTGAGTCTATATGAGCGACATACCAACCAGTCTGAGCTTGCGGTGGACGCAGGATGGAACTACACAAGGAGAAAAGTCTGAAAACAAGAGAAAGCATTTAGACACGTTGTGAAATGGAAAAGACACGTTGTGAATGGGAATTAACCTCCACTTCCGAATATATGCACTGGAGATCCAGACCCATCGGTTAGCAACGACGTTCAGCACTGAAGAGATGTTCCTGAACAAGCACCAGCGTCGAAGGATAGGAGTCTGCTCTTCAAGGATACAGAGATACCCGAGTCGTCGTACATTGTCAAGACCGCAGCGAAGATGATGAGAGTGAGAGGTAGGCTGTCATCGGCAACGCGGTCTGCCAAATTGCCAGTGATATCCAAGCACAGCCACACTCTTCCCTTGCTTTTCGCCTTCGTGGCGATTCGGACTACGTATCTAATTCGAGAACCTGGGGCTAGGTTTCCTTCTTTAAGGAGGATGTTGTGGAGATAGACGCATGGTTGTACATGTGAAGTGGCATCCATCCGCTATCTCCCGTTCATCATTTCGCGGATCAGTCGGAACGCCCATGACCGACTTTGGACACCATGCTCGACTTCCACATGGACCATCTTCCATCCCCTGACTCTTCGGCCGTCTCTCGATTATATTCTACGACCTACCACCATTCCTATGTCCACCGTTCTCGACTCTTTATGTTTTATTTACATTGTACTATTTTCGGTGCTTCTGCAGATGATTTCATTTCACATTATATCTATTAACCTTGGTCTCTCTTTTCGAGTATCTCTCCCCGTCCTTCTTCACCATTTCCATAATGGACTTGTATTGTTCATTCAGTGGTATGTGTTTCGTCTTCCCTGTGCCCGAAATTTTATATTTTATCTTCTCATTTAGTTTATCTCCTCTATCTATTTCTGTCCTCTCTCTTTATCTTCGAAGATTTCGTTTGAAATTCATGTTTTCCAGTCATATATAAAGTCTGTACATCATGTACTAGCTACTCAGTGAATTCTACGCCCTCTTCTATCATCTAAACATCGTCCGAAGTCTCTAAGAATTTATTCCGAATTTCTACTATTTTCCCTTCTGCCGCCTATCTCCCTCTCTCACCTCGTCGTTTCATACCTGTTTTCGCTCGTTTCAATTCCCCGCACCCTCTGCGTCGGTCACGAAGCCCAGCGGTTGTTGGATTCGACCGTGCTCGTTTCTATTTTGATTTTAAGGGAGTTTTCCTCTTCAATATTCTCTTAAAGAGATCCAATATTTGCACAGATCTGATGAAATCTGATACAATCTGAGATTTTTCCTGGGATTAAGGAATTTGAGCATTCACTGAGTCACTGAGAAGCAGCCCCAGAATGCAGAGTAATAAAATTTTGGAGAGCGAAGCTAGCGGATTCCAAACAGCATCATGAGAGCGATAGTGGTAGTGGACTAGTTTGTATAGCGTAGGTAACTTCCCTATAGGATTTGAGTACGTTAATTACGGCCCGACGTTAAGCGTTGAGGAGAATAGTTACCTGGATGGGACATCACAAATGATTGATATGCATTCGCAAGAATAAATTGTGACTCTTTATAAGCTCTACGAGGGCTCGACTAGGGGCTCAGCGCTAAGCTTGTACCGAAGCTAACAAGCTGAAGCTTGACTGAGACTATTCCCCGGTTACTCGACCACCCTCGTCATTCTCACCGAGGGATGCCAACAACATGAAGAAAACAGGGACTGCGTAGCGCAATGACACAGTCGTCTCGGAGAAAGAGAACGGTGAAACAATGTTTTCCGTTCATTGTGGATAAAAACTAGCTGGATGTGATAGTAATCAAGGTTATGATGCAATTCTCAATCGGTCGGCTATTAAGCCAGGGCGAGCACCTCTGATCCGATAGCTGCGTTAGTGGAGCAGCATAAAATCGGGATCTGATTTATTATACTGTAGATATATGCTTTATATATGACAGAGGAAAATGGGAAGTAGGAACTAGACATATTGTTCCGTCGCTTCACTCCGGATTTGCTCCACATGCAGGTGCCAAATGTAAACACTCAGGTAAATATATTCCAGGAAACCGAATAGACATACACCATTCCTTTGACGCCCAACTTACTTACTAGGCTCAAGCGCTGTGGGGTGTTGACGGACAGACAGGCATGATTTTAATAAAGGGGTAATAATGGTTAGAATATCAAAATCGATGCATGTCCAATAAGGCCGAGCTAAACCAAACCAGAACTGAATACGACCAGCACTGTGCACAGCTCGTCAAGACACAGCATACCTCTCAAGTCAAAAATGAAGACCGCCAATCTGCAAATACGTCCTATCCACCTCTCCAAGATACAGCCTATATCCACAAAAAAGCCAGGTTCCACCAAAGAAGCCAGGCTCCCAGGTTCAAGCCTGTTAGGGGGGGGGATCCTAGACACAGCCTATATCAACAAAAAAGCCAGGTTCCATCCTGTTTTGGCCCAATCTCAGAAGAAATCTTAGATTGTACCAGATTTCATCAAATCTGTGCAAATATTGGATCTCTTTAAGAGAATATCCTCCTTAAAGAAGGGAACCTAGCCCCAGATTCTCGGGTTAGATACATAGTCCGAATCGCCACGAAAGCGAAAAGCAAGGGAAGAGTGTGGCTGTGCTTGGATATCACTGGCAATTTGGCAGACCGCGTTGCCGATGACAGCCTACCTCTCACACTCATCATCTTCGCTGTGGTCTTGACAAGGTACGACGACTCGGGGATCTCTGTGTTCTTGAAGAGCGGACTCCTATCCTTCGATGCTGGCGCTTGTTCGGGAACATCTGAACGTCGTTGCTAATCAATGGGCCTGGATCTCCAGTCGGCAACAATTTGTCCGTGTTTCAAAGCGCTGCATATATTCGGAAACGGGGGTTAATTTCCATTTCACAACGTGTCTAAATGCTTTCTCTTGTTTTCAGACTTTTCTCCTTGTGTAGTTCCATCCTGCGTCCACCGCAAGCTCAGACTGGTTGGTATGTCGCTCATATAGACTCAAGAAACAAATTTATTTCGACTTTAACGAAAGTTTCAATTCAATACATGTCACTTCGTCAGGACGCGGGACACGCGACGGCTATCTCTACCAGCTTGAAGCGGCAATTTAAGAGATGTTGAAGCTCTCGAGGTTAAACCTACACCCATACACCATCAGCTCACCACTATCAATTGTCACTGAATCAGAGGGCTTACCCAGCAGGTGCGGTGGCACATCCAGAGCCGCCGCCAGTGACGATAGTCGGGCCATTGGTGCAGACATCGTGCTGACCGCCAGACTCGAAGAAGTTGGCGTGATTAGGAACACCGGAGTAGCTGATTGATTTCGCGGAACCGCCGTTGGTGAGGAAGACGCATATTCCCGGGGTCACGCCGGGGCTTCTGGCGATGACAGAGCCGGTGCAGCTTGCGCCGGAGAACCACACGAAATCCGCCCCCAGCGCCGGGGTGGCAGCGACAAGGAGAGCGCTGGCGAGGAAGGCGATCTTAAATTGCATTCTGGTTGGTTGGTAGCTTTTAGAGCAGCCAAGAAAAGTTAGGTGAGTTTAAAATCATAAGACAGGCGGATGAAGAGGAGAGTGATATGCTAACCTGATCAAAAGCAGGATGAGGAGCTGATTGAAAAACGTCCAGAAGGTCAGGCATTTATACGTTTTCTGTCGAACCTTTGTTGTGACGAGCGGAAATGTTGCTGGGTGAGAACGAAATTCTGAATTAATCACCGCTGCAGGAGAACAGCGATAGAAACGTACTCATCACTCACACTCGGGTCTGCAACTTGAACATTAGGCCACACTCTCATTAACGATCCGGTCCGCAGTGCACGTAGGAAAGAGGTCCTATGAGCACTCAATCAACGATCATTGTTGTGCCGCAAAGGTTGATCATATCCGGAGTTTCTCTGATTTCAAGTTACGAGAAAGATGGGCAGAGAAACCCGAACCTCACAATTTGACTAGGGACTCGGTCCGAATTGGATCCATATCAGTGGAGGGGAAAACAAACTGGGCATTAAGAACGCTGTGGAAGTAGTCATTCCCATCAATTTGAACTGGATCGTAATATTTGGCAATGTACTGCGAGCTCGTAGTGTTCGGAAATAGAGGATATCAACTTTAATCTTCATTGCATTAGCCTACAGTATCACCAGTCGAGGAAGACATCAATTCTTGAATTCCCCCAACCTTCTCAGCTGTAGCCTTCGCAGATTCCTCATCCATCCAGTCTATGTGCGCCAACGAATCCGTGAAGGATTTGACGATGTTACTGATGATCGTAGTCGCCCTTTCCCGAGAATCGTCAGTGAAGGCCTCATTGACAAAATATCTTCCATAGCGAACCCAAGAGTATTGATGATCTGTGCGACGCAGTATTCACCACGATCACCGACAGCGCCTACCTGGCTTTCAATCAACGCATTGCAGAGACTTCGTTGCACCTGCCAGGCCTCCGTGCCTATACCAAGGAGAGTTGACAATCCGAGCCCTGCTCGAAATACAAGGTGCGATTCGATAACTTCATCGGACGTTTCGGCCAAGACTTGGGAAAGGTTTTGAGCACACGCAGGAGAAATCACGATTATGCGGCTCGGAAATGCCTGGGGATG